>PVIU01001096.1:0-238216 GCA_004026605.1 Ondatra zibethicus | reverse complement strand
CACACCCGGCTGGGGTGACAGTGTGCGCTAGCACACCCGGCTGGGGTGACAGTGTGCGCTAGCACACCCGGCTGGGGTGACAGTGTGCGCTAGCACACCCGGCTGGGGTGACAGTGTGCGCTAGCACACCCGGCTGGGGTGACAGTGTGCGCTAGCACACCCGGCTGGGGTGACAGTGTGCGCTAGCACACCCGGCTGGCTCATCTTTCCAGGCAGGCAAAGCCATAGGCCTGCTTTTCCCTGAAGGTGTCAGTCACATGCTTGTCTTCTCGGTTTAAGGCTGGGACAGATGCAAATGAGGCTCTGGCAGATTAGACCTGAGACTCCTGGGTGTTGAGATTTACTGGACGCAGGCTGTAGATTGTGCAATCCTCTATACCTTCAGTTTTTCTTAAATCAGCAAGCTTTTAAAATGTGAGCCTTCCAGTCGTCCCTCCTCCCACAGTGTTTCAGAGCATTAGAGGTCTGCAGTTGATCTAAACATTCAGAGTCACATGACGATTGAAAAACCACAAGAACATTCCATCCGGCTCATAGCATTTGGCTTTAAACACAGCCGTCGCTAGACTTCAGGGAACCGCTTGATGTGTATTGACTGCCGCGCCCCCTCCCTGAAGAAACCCTGTGGCAGTGAGGTGGGGTGGAGAGAACGGAGAGCATTGGCCGGCCCCTCCACCTTTTCACCCTTTGGCTCAGGTTACCATTGAGCGAAAGGAGGACGGGACATGTCCCTTTTCCGTTTGCCTGGCTCTGGGATGGCCAGCTGCCCTGTGTGCTACAGGTGTGGACAGTAATGAACCGTGGGATAGTCTGGCTGCTTTTAAAAAGTTTCTGTGGAAATTGGAATTCTGAGTATCAAACGTTTGTCTTGAGTGAACCTTCTGTCACACTTTGTGTTTAAACTACAGGGCGGTGATTATAATCTTCATGGTGCTATTTCCTCTGTATGCAGCAGGTGGCAGTACATAAAAGGTATTCAGAGCTAGGCATGGTGGCAGATCTCTGAGTTCGAGGCTAGCCTGTTCTACAAAGGGAGTTCCAGGACAGCAAGAACTGTTAACAGAGAAACCCCGTCACAGAAAACAAACAGCTGGGCGGTGGTGGCACATGCTTTTAATTCCAGCACTCAGGAGGCAGAGGCAGACCGATCTCTGTGAGTTCGAGACCAGCCTAGTCAGGACCAATATACAGAGAAACCTTGTCTCGAAAAAAAAGAGAGAGAGAAAGAAAGGAAACAAAAAGTTATTAAAAACTAAGGATATTTTCCCTACCTAGTTCAGGATCTAAAAAGAGAAAAGCCTTGGGGCTGACACTCTTGACTGTGTTGGTGTGCTTGCTGACACTCTTGACTGTGTTGGTGTGCTTGCTGACACTAGCTGAAAGGTGTGCTTATTTGTCTGGCCGTCACCTGTCTAAACTAATGTTTGCATCTGTGCTGTGTTTAGAAGCAGTATCATCCTGTTGTACATCCCTTGGACCTGCGATGCGACCCTGACCCAGGTAAGCCAGCTGGAGTGTGTGTTGATAGTGAATGTCCCTGCACTGGTCCCCAGCTGTGTGGCCCTCACCTCAGCAGTCCCCTCCAGTGTCAGGCACACAAATGGTAGGTGCTCCTGAGTGGGGCAGCACAGCTGTTGACCCTACTAACAGGAACTCGATTCTCTTTCAGTTTTGCTTTAGGTTTCTTTTGTTGTCTTAGTTTTCTGTTTTCATGATTTCAGATTTTATCTTTAATGTGGTCCTCCTGGTTTTCTCCATTTTTGTTATGTTTAACTTCTTGAGTTGGCTCAGATACAGTTTTAATAAATGCAGTGAAGGCCACAGTTGATGAGCCCTGCTTTATTTTCAGATTCTTGCATGTTTTCCAGTTTCCAATCCTAGTTCTCTCTTACCAGGCCCTGCTTTGCCACCTCCTGCTGTGTGGATGCAGTGTTCCTTACTTTCTTATTTTTGTTTTCCAGTTTGGAAGAGGCATACTGTGTTTCTCCAAAGTAGGAAGGCTCTTCTCAGCCTTGGGTTTAAATAAGGGAAGCTGACAATTCCCACTTCCTGCCCCACTGGAGCACATTGGTTCCTTCCATTTTACAGTGAGGCAGATTTGCAGCTATTGTTCCCTTGCTAGGGTCTGCATAATGAAGCAGTCCTGGCCAGGTTGTGCGGGTCGGTGCTCCAAAGAAGTCCTTCCTACCAGTGTCACCATGGCTGAGGGTCAGTCTCCTCCTCCCGACTCCAGAAGCAGCATCTAGTCTACAGTAGCACCGTGCTCTGAGTGGGGGGAATGTGAGCCTGCAACAGGGTGCTTTGGTGAGAGGAAGCTTCTGTGGCAACATTAGATGGGAATTTTTATGGTTACTGTCAAGAGGAAGAACTCTGAGGAATGAAGTCGAGTCCATGGGACAAAAGAATTGACAAATAGATCAGATACTTGGCTGAGGACAGATAAAAACCCCTGGGTTAAGACTTTGACAGGCCCAAGGGAGATTGTGTAGTGGGGTTTTGTTTGTTTTAACTTTTTTGGCTCTTTGACTCTTGGGGGCCCGCCACCCAGCTCCCAAATAAATCACACACAGTCACTTACTATTATTTATAAATGTCCAGCTTTAGCTTGGCTTATTTCTAGCCAGCTTTCCTTAAATTTCCTACCTTTTGCGCCTCTGGGCTTTTTTCTTTTCTTGGTTCTGTATATCTTACTCTTACTCTGTGACTGGCTGGGTGGCTGGCCCCTAGTGGCCTCTTCTTGTTCTCTTGTTCCTCAATCCCTCTTTTTCTCCTATTTATTCTCTCTGCTGCCAGCCCCGCCTAGTCTTTCTCCTGCCTAGCTATTGGCTATTCAGCTCTTTATTAGACCAATCAGGTGTTTCAGGCAGGCAAAGTAACGCAGCTTCACAAAGTTAAACAAATGTAACATAAAAGAATGTAACACATCTTTGCATCATCAAAACAAATATTCCACAGCATAAACAAATGTAACAACTCTCAAAATAATATTCCACAGCAAGATTGGCACCGCAGTGCTGTAGAAGGGGAGGTTCGTGGGGCTCACAGCTTTGTAACCTGTTTGTATTTTCAGCAGAAATGCTGATTTCCATCCTTATGACTCATTGCCTCCTCAGAAACTGATCCAAGCCTGGTGTTCTCTGAGCAGGCTTGCTTATTCGTGCTCAGGAAGTACACTGGCAGTAGATGTGAGGCTACCAGCTGGTGCATTTCTGCTGAATCTGCAGGCTTGGAAGGTGGTTCATGTTCCCTTGTTAGTCAAGCAGTGACCCGGAAGCAAAACTGGGCTCATTGCTCAATCTTTCATTTCCACATTTTCATTTCCCTGTGTTTTAGAAAGCAAGCAGCCAGGGAAGACTGTTCTCAGAGGTTCTGAACTTCCACATTTTGTAAGGGCAAATTTTTTCCCCCCAGCTATCCACTGATTAACTGTTTACCAGTAAGATTTTGTCAGGAGCAGTCTTGGAAAAGCCCCTGAAATGAAGAGGTTCTTTCCCCATTACCCTGCCTTACACACAGAGTGATGGCAGAGATGTTCAGAGTTCTATAGTTGACATCTGAGTTCTAGGCTGGCCCTGCGAGCAGAGCCTTCAGGCAACCCCTCATTTCCTGGCAGTGCTGTCTGGCTTCAGGCACCGCTGAGCAATCTGTGGTAGTGCTCACAAGCACCCACACTTCAGGGCTCACATTGCTGTCTGGGCTGCAGAACTCTTACTTTAAAGAGGAAAAGAGTTTATTTTGGAGATAATATGAGTGACCATGGCTGGGGAGTGCAGATTTAGGTTACTGCAAATTAATTTCTTTCTTCCTTTCTTTCTTTCTTTCTTTTGTTTTTGTTTCTTGAGACAGGGTTTCTCTGTAACTGCCCTGGAACTAGCTCTTGTAGACCAGGCTGGCCTTGAACTCACAGAGATCTGCCTGTCTGCCTTCCAAATGCTGGGATTAAAGGTGTGCGCCACCACTGCCCGGCCCTACTGCAGGTTTTGTGTTGCAGTGTGTTAACGGTTTCGTGGAGTTTTACGGTAACAATAGAGAGAATCATTAGCAGAGCTATCTATTTGATGCATTGGTGGAAGTGTCAGGCCTAAGATGGTGTCTGGACAGTGTTGTTAGCTCTCTGGTTGGTACATTTCAAAGGATTTATCTAATGGCCACAGAGATGTAAGGTCACTCACAAAGGTGGGCATACCTGGCTGGGAAGGGCGGTAAAGATGGCTCAGATAATTTGGCTCTGGACTTGAAACACTATCCTTTCCTGGTTGTATTAAGTCCATCAGCCTTAGAAGGCTCCCTCTGAGGTATGGTTGACATTGGTAAGAATGGCACCCCCCTCGCTATCAGAGATGTTCCTGTGGAGCCTGTGGGGGAGGAGGCACAGAGAACGCTCTGGGGAAGCCCACCATCTCTTACACGGACTAGACTTCCTCAGGCAGCATTCCTGTGTTCTTCCCAGTTATAAAACATGATAGATGCACTTAGGATCATTGTGGGCAGGGAGCAAGAAGCTTCCTGCTTTGGAATTTCTTCAGGTATTCATGTTGGGAAATTATGTTTTTAACTTCCTAAAAATTTTTATTTATTGTGTATGTTTGTGCACACACACATGTGCGTGCTGTAGTATGTGTGTGGAGGTTAGAGGACAATTACAGAAGTCTATTCTCTCCTTCTACCACATGGGTTCCAGGAATCAAATCAGGTTGTCAGGATTGGCGGCAAGTTCCTTTTCCTGCTGAGCCATCTTACCAGCCCAGAAAATAAGTTGTTTTTTTTTTATATTTATTTATTTATTATGTATTCAATATTCTGTCTGTGTGTATGCTTGCAGGCCAGAAGAGGGTACCAGACCCCATTATAGATGGTTGCAAGCCACCATGTGGTTGCTGGGAATTATAGATGGTTGCAAGCCACCATGTGGTTGCTGGGAATTGAACTCAGGACCTTCGGAAGAGCAGGCAATGCTCTTAACCTCTGAGCCATCTCTCCAGCCCCCAGAAAATAAGTTTTATGTCTCTGCAGTATATCCACATTTTTTATGAGTTTTGCTTAACTTTGTGATGGCCTGGAATGTGTGGCTTCTTGCTGTTGCTTTCTGGTTGCGGAGGTCACAGGTGTGTGTTTCCTTTCTGTTAGGAGGTCATTGTGAAGTGTGTGTGCTTTCTCCCTTTTTGTCTTTAGTTTTGAAAACGTTTTTTGGTTCTATTTCTAGAATTATTGATAACTTGTATGCTTTCTCCCTAAAGTCTTTAGTTTTTAAAAACTTTTTTTGGTTCTATTCCTAGAATTATTGATAACTTGAGTTTTTATCTTGTTTGTTTTTGGAAAACTGTGTATCTTTGGCTGGCCTGGAACTCACTTATGTAGACCAGGCTAGCCTCAAATTTAGAGAGACCCACGACCTACCTCTGCCTCCCAAGTGCTGGATTAAAGGCTAGCACCGTCACATACTGCAGGTACCTTTTAGTTTTAAAGGCAAAGAATTCAATTTACTTAATTAAAAAAGAAGAGGTACCGTAAATTCATAGTTAAACATTTAGTTTTAGAATGGTATCAGGAAACTCATTCTCCTGATGTTCAGTCTTTCCCAGTTGTGAATGTACATCTTTGGGAAGACAGTGTGTGATTTCTGGCAGGGTGGTATTTAGGGTGTTACATTGGATTCCAGATGTGAGTTCTATCTCTCCAGTTGCTGTTCCCCTTCTCGGGTTGTCTGTAAGAGGCGGCCATGAGGCCTGCTCTGACAGGATGTTCAGTGGCTGCAGCAGAACAGGCTTCAGGGAGTCTCTCCCGCACTCTGCTCTCATTGGAACTTCCTCAGAAGACTCACCACACCCACCAGCTTCACTTTTTGTTTTGTTTTGTTTGTGAAACATGGTCTCTCTATGTAGTCCCAGCTGTCCTGGAACTCCCTCTGTAGACCAGGCTTACCTCGAACTCACAGACATCCACCTGCCCCTGCCTCCTAAGTGCAGGGATCAAGGATGTGCCACCGTGCCTGGCTCTCCACTAGCTTCACTTAATCCTTCTTAATGCTGTAGAAAACTATCAGTCTTACCTCTTACGCTATGACATCCTTCAGTGTGACCTGTCACTGCAGCCCTTCTGACGTGACAGTTGCTTCTCCCTGCGTTCCATCTCTCTGGCTTCCTCCCAGGACTGTGAATTTGTGGGTGTGGCAAACACGAGGTTCTCCATCTTCCTGTTCCAGTCTTCGTCAGCTGTCCTCTCCTGCTGCAAACCTTCACCCTGTCTGTCCTTTCCTCATTATCCTGGGATTTCCTCACTTCTCTCCTGGTTCCTGTTTTCTCCTGGTTCTGATATATTTCCTTATTTGGGTAAAGTGTATCCTATCCTCTGATCCTGTAGTCCTCAGTCCATTTGGCACCAGGTCCCTGTGAGTTGGCGTCACCCTCTTTGATTAAGGAAGTGCCCGGTGCCATGGCTGTGCGCTGTTATAGCTTTTGAGTACCTGTTCTCAGGTGCTGGGGTCACCACTAAATTAGATCCCACCCTTAGAGAACAGCCCCCTTCCCAGGAGATGCCAGGCTTCTCGTTGGTGTACATACTGCCCTCTAGTGGCCCTTCTGAAAAGTCGGAGGATGTTTGGAGGTAAGGGATGGTGTAATTTGTAAAAGGGATTTGTAGTCATGCCAGAAATACTAAATGCCTTATGTGGTCAGGCCCAGTCTTAGGATACCCCATCATATACTTGGGTGTGATAAAGTATGCAAGCCTAGAGCCTAGCTTCATTTTGCACTCAAGCCCAAACCCCTCTTGGGCTTATATGTTGTCATTGTTTGTACAACAGATGAAAAACAGGTATTGTTTGGCAATGGGAAGACAAAGACCAAGACAATGTGGCATGGGGTATTTGGGGAACTGATAGAACTCAGTCTGTAAGCTAAGTTCTTACTTAAAGAGCCTAGAGAGAAGGTTTTGCTCAGGCCAAGGACTGCTGCTGCTGCTGCTAGTAAAAGCTGCAGCAACAGTAAAGACTGTGGCTGCCTTGTTCACACAGAGAAGTCATTGTTGCATATGTGTTTGTTATAGAATAACATGGAGTATACAACTTGATGAAGTTATGTATCCATACATGTGTGTAGTGTTTATCATGTTCCTGGCCATAAACACTACACACATGTACGGATACATAACTTCATCAAGTTGTATACTCCATGTTACATTGTATGCAGGGGTACAGCAGTATCCATAAGTCCTAGAATAATAATGTATACAGGGAGTACAGCAGTATTCATAAGTCCTAGAATAATAATGTATACAGGGATACAGCAGTGTATTCATAAGTCCTAGAATAATAATGTATGCAGGGGTACAGCAGTACTCATAAGTCCTAGAACAATAATGTATACAGGGATACAGCAGTATTCATAAGTCCTAGAATAATAATGTATACAGGGATACAGCAGTGTATTCATAAGTCCTAGAATAATAATGTATACAGGGATACAGCAGTATTCATAAGTCCTAGAATAATAATGTATGCAGGGGTACAGCAGTATTCATAAGTCCTAGAATAATAATGAAAATAGCCTATTGCATTTCTTCATGTCAACTGTTGAACCTATTTCTTTAAATTTAGAAGTATTTTATCTGGGAGAAATGAAATGAGGAATAAGGTATATCAGACACACCCCCAGAAACCTGAAGACCTTCTGATATGCTTGCCTGGCAACCAAGCATTTAACACATTGGCCTTCTAGATCCACTGGAATGTTCTAGATGGTCACTTACTGAGAATTTTAATTTACACTTATGACTAAATGTGTTGATTTGAAAACATACTACTCTCATGTTGGATTGGTTACCTGTGGTTACTTACAGCTGAAATAAACACATCTATAAAACAGTAAACTATCCCTGTGATTTCTGAGGTTGTTAGCTTGGTAGAAGTGGCTTTAGTTCCTCCCAGCATGGGCTTCTAAGCCTCCTGCCGCCTCTCAGCTTGCTCCTCCCAATGTCATGACAGAGGGTGCTCCCCATGATGCAAGCTGTCCTAAAACACCTTGATTGAAGTTGCACGCTGTTAGAGCGGTCAGTTAGCAGTCATGCAGAGGGAGAGGGCTGCGTGTGTGCAAGTGTGCACACTGCAGTGGAGCTCTTGTGGACCATTGTGAAGGTGGCTCATGCGCACAAGGATGCTAATGTGTTGTTGCAGTGTTAGGGTTCTCTGAAGGAACAGCTGACGACATGAATTTGAGAGAGAGACAGTATTACCAGGGTGGCCTACAGGCTACAGTCTGGGTAGTTCTCCTATGGCTGTCTCCTGATGGAGGGGCCAGGGTAGCTATTGAGTCAGTTTCCAGTCTGGTGCTGGGGTCCCAGGGAATTCGGGTTGCACTGTTGGTCTTCATTGCATTGAGACCCTAGAGAAGTGGGTTCTAGCAGCAGTGAAGGGATGCCTCAGCAGCAGGAGGCACAGAACACACGTGAAGATCAGAGCATAGTGTTGTGAGGTGGATTCTCTCCGCAACCTTGCAGCCTTGCAACCTTGCCTCGGTTCTGGGATCGAACGTTTGCCAACCCCTTTGCCTAGTCAGCTCACTGGCCCATGTTTTGCTTTTATAAAGTTCAGAATCATTTAAAAATAAAGTGTTAGCCTGTGCTTGCCTTAAAACTTGATGTACAGAGGAGTCAGCTGCAGGAATGTGTATAGAACGGATGTCAGGTGCTCTTGGCACAGCGGGGACTGCCCAGCGCCCAGCCTGTGTGCACACCTTTGAATTGCACTCTGCTGTTCTCCTGGTCCTCTTATTCGTCTTGATAAATTGGATAGGGTGTTGACTTCAGTACATTACAAAGTACTGTAAGAAAAATTAGACTAAGGTGAATGGTCCTGACAGATTCCAGCCTGGATTGCATCTAAGTGTCTTTATGATTGGCTGATTAGATAAAGAACCTAAAATACTGTTTGGTGGTTTCTTGCAGCTTCTCATATGGAAAATTTAAAATGCCGTGGGGACGCCATAGCTAAGAAAATCAGTGATGCCATGAAGGTAAAACTGTGCTGTGTATGTAGAGTGGAAAAGATAGTGCTCCTGATGCTCAGGAGTCTGTTCAGTGGCTCAGAGCGTGTTAAACAGCAATAACATTCAAAGTTCCATTTATCAGGTGCCTACTGTGTGCCACATATTCTGCCTGGCGGGTGCTTACCGTAAACTGTGTATCCCCGTGGTTTCTCTAGTGAGAACATACTTTCTGAGCTGTGCCGGGATAACACTGTTGGTGACATTTACGGAGCGTGTGGTGTCTGCTCTATGTCTGCTGTCACACTAACCCCATAGGATAAGTATTTTAACCCCTGACTTATAGACAGGGAAACCGAGGCACTAAGAGCCTCGATCATTTGCCCAACCAGGTTCCTGACCCAGGCTCTCTGCCTTCGGAGCTTGTCTGTCGTCGTCTCTGCTTTTGCACCAGGCTCGGACCCAGGTCTGGCACATGCTCATCACACGGTACCCGAGCTGTGTTCTAGATGGACATGGGATTTTGCTCTTCGTCACTCTAGTTATTACACTACAGCTGGGTCACCTCAAGGTCATCCTAACATGGTTTCTACTGGGACATTTATTTTACCTAAACATAAAAATAAATTCCTGGTGCATGGAAATGATTTTTAAATTTTAGTGCCTCCCTAGTTCTGATGTCCATGTTCTGTGGCATTATTTTTGGTTTGTATGGAGTCCATGTTTTTCTGATAGTTGATCATCTGTTGCTTTCATCCTATTCTTGACCCAGAGTTGGTGGGCCAGGTATTCAGCTTGCCTCGTTTTTATAAACAAAACTTTATTGGAACAGAGATGGAATCATTCATTTACTTCCTGTGTGTTATTTCTGTTATGTTCTAAATAGATGTGACATAAGGACAGTGCAGCATGTCCGCGTCTGTGTATGCCGTGTCTTTGTCTAGCATTCACCTTTGAACCTGATATTTTCCTTCCCAAGGCTTTGCCTGCGTTGATTGAACAAGGAGACGGCTTTTCCCAGGTCTTGAAGATGCAGCCTGTCATCCAGCTACAGAGGATCAATCAGGAAGTCTTTTCCAACTGTTACAGGAGAGCAGATACCAAGCCCGACAAGTCTGTAACACAAATAGAAACCACACCAACTGAGACTGCAGCCAGGAAAGCCTCGGACATAGTGCTAAAGAGAAAGCATGCGCCAGACTGCTCTCAGAGAAAGTGCTACCCGCTGCGGCTAAAGAGAATCAACCTCGACGGATAAACTTTTGGTTGGGGAATTGAAGTCAATGCTCTCAGCGTCTGGGTCACAGTCTGCTGCCCTGGGGACGTCACTTAAACTGACTGTGACTCTTTGCAGGCACAGTGCACCGCCCTGCTTGTTGTCCTGGGCTGTGGCGGGGTTCTCTACGCCCTTGATCTCCTTCTGCGCTAGGTAAAAGCCTTTTAAGGATTGCACGGCCCTGCCCTTGTCCTCAGATGCCATTGGTCCCTGCAGCCGTGCAGCTGCTGAGGCATTGCAGGGGTGTGCTCTGTGACGTTCCCTGTGACTTGAGAACTGAGGCTTCTCTGCACGGCAGTGTGTGCATGGCTGGTTCAGTTCATCAGGTGAGCGCACCGAAGACGGGCCTGGCCTTGGCTCTGTTCCATGGGCAGTCAATTTACAGTTTTAGGGTTTTGTTTTGTGAGATAAAGGAGAAGGCTATTATTTATGCAGGGAATATTCTTAAAAAGCAAACCTGAAGCTGGAGCCTCTGTTTATTGCCTAATTTTCATGTCCGTAGGTTTTTTAATATAACTTGACTGGGAACTGATAGTTTCTTTTAAAGTCCTCATTTCCAAATAGATCCTTCCAGTTCAAAGTATACATTAGGATTGCTTGTCATGCCATGCAGATCTGGGTGGAGCGAGCTACCCCTGTTAAGGGCGTTGATATCTGACTTAGTGTCAGACATAAAAGAGGTCTCAGCAAACTTACACTCTGAGATTTAGCCACAGCTTCTCAGAGCCTGCATTGTAGGTGGGGCCTCTAGTTTGCCACCTGTTTCCTTTGGGTGGTCACACCCTTTTGTCCATTTCCAGAGCAATGCACTAAGGGCTTGGAAATCTGTACTCTCTTGCTTGGTATGTCCTCATGATCATACACGTCTAGGTTGGTCTGGTTTTCTCATTTGAAAAAGCCTTATGGTGAGGCCCTTTATGGAATCTTTAGATTCTGTTTTAGTGTTAAAGTTTGAGATCAATATGTTCCTGCAGAGCAGTGTTTTGTTTTTTGTTTTGTGTTTTAAAATAACATACAAAGACCATCTTCCTGGCTCATGCTCTCTCCAGCTACCAGAGCATTCCTGGTACCAGCTTGAGTGCGACAGCAGGCACTCTGCGTTTCTGAGTGAACTGACCTTTGCCCTAGAATTAATCACTTGGCGACTTCAGGAGGTGGCTGTTGTTCTGTCCCTTCACGCATTTGCGTTCTGTGATTGATCTCACTTCAGAAATTCCCAAGCCAGCAAGGCCGGGTCACCAGGCTGTGAGGCAGTGTGGTGGGTTTCCGTTGGGCAAGTGCTATGGGACACAATGGGAGAGTGAGCTTGGAGGCGTCCCGCTGGGTGGGTCTCAGGATCCGAGGTGGCGCCAAGAGGAGTTTTGAGTGATTCACAAATGTCTGGCATGAATGTGACTAAAACACTCACTCAGCAGTGACCTTGGAGAGGTGTTCAGACCACAGTGCAGAAGCTGAGTGACTGGGGCCCACACACAGCAGTTCTCAGTGGAGGGTTGTCTTCCAAGGGAACCTTTGTAAAGGTCAAGGCGTTTTTGCCTATGGTAACTTAAGATGTTTGAGTGTGTGTGTCGGGAAAGGGGGGTACTGCTGTCATCAGTGAGCAGATGCTGCACATGCCCTGGATGGTGGACGCCCCAGACCAGTGATCCTGAGGCAGAGAAGCCTGTTGAGGGGAGAGCGGTAGCGTAAGGTGGCATTCCGACCCATCTGGGAAGCGCTGTCTGTACTGGTATACAGCTGTTGCAGCATTCTGCCTGTTTATACCCTATGCGTGTGTGTGTGTGTGTGTGTGTGTGTCCGCCCAATAGATAAGACTAATGTGACAAAGTGTTAGCTGTTGAGTCTAGAATTTGCTTCTAATGTTGGAAGGTTTTACAATAAAGTTTGAATTCACTAGTCATTTTCACGTGTGTTCCTTTATACCACACATACTCAGTGACTCTACAGTACTGGGGGGGGGGGAACCTTCCGCCTGTGCAACCACTCTCCACTGTCTGGTGTGCTCCTGCCAGTGTACAGTCCCGCCTGTCTATCACAGGACAGTTCGCGACTCAAGCAAGGGGCTGGAGATTGAAACACACACACACACACAAAACAGAGACACAGGTCATCCTTGAAACAAGAATGCCCCTTTTGCTGTGCTCCAGGGCAGCTTATATAGGGCTCTACTTGATTAATGGCCACGCCCTGGCTCAGGATTTTTCAGCTGCAAGCCCACCAGAAACCACGCCCCTGCCATCAGGAACTCATGACGATCTCGTGCCCAGAGCAGCTGCAAGCACAGGAAAACAAGTTTACTACAGCAGGCAAGGAGTCACAGAAAATTCAGGGTCTGAGGGTCTGCAGTCTCCAAAACCACAGGACATCAGTGGTAGCTGAGGACCCCTTAATGGGGTAGTAGGATCTGAGGGAGACAGTTCCCTGCACTTTGACCTCCTGAGGGAATGTGGGCGTGAAACTGGGGCTTTGGCAATTTCAGTGGAATCAAATGTTTGCAAGAAATGGCTTCATCTGTTTCTAGAAACCGCAGTAGAGCATTAAGAAATTTGTAAACAAAACCCCCTGCCTGGGGTGACGGACTCTCCCCAGCCCAACCCCAGCATCCCTAGGCTTGTCCTCTTTGGGACACCGGTGGCTTCGAGCTGGGGGCCTGTGCTGGGGGTCTCCAGTGGGGTGAAACGGGATGTTGAGGTAAGGCAACAAGGGGCCCAGGGACCAGCTTCACCTGGCATCAGTGAAAATGGCTCCCCCCACAGAGATCTCACTCAGTGCTGCATAAGACCGCTTAATACGGCAGCCCAGTATCTGAATCCTCAGAAAATATGAATTTCCTAATGAAATTCCCTTTCTCTTTCATGCCTCCCTGAAATCCGATTAAAATGTTATGCGAACAGATTTGCTCTAGCCACTAGGTCACCTGTTGATTCTAGTCTTGTTTGTTCAAAATAAAAGATGGCTCGAAAACACAAGCAATGCTAGGTGGGGGAGGGGATTAACAGACAGCGTGAGCTGGGCTGGGGATGCAGCTCAGTGGTACAGGGCTTGCCTAACCGCTCAGGGCCCTGAGCTCAGATGATAGCATTGTTTAAAGCAGCATAGGAATAAGAATGATTATTTATATAGGCCTTGTTATGTTGTCCAGGCTGAGTTTTTGGTGTTTTTGTATTCTTGAGACAGGGTCTCACTATGTAGCCCAGGTTAGCCACAAACTCGACATCTTCCTGTCTCAGCCTCCTGAGGGGTTACATGCATGTGCTAGCTTCACTCTAGCCTAAGGATGATCTCAGTCTCCTGGGCTCTAGTGATCCTCCTGCCTCAGCCTCCCAAGTATCTGGGAATAGAGGCATGGGTTGCTGCATCTAGGTAGAATCCACTGGACCCCAGAAAAAAAAATAGATTTTTATGGGCTAGAGAGATGGCTCAGTGGTCAAGAGCACTGGCTGCTCTTCCAGAGGTCCTGAGTTCAATTCCCAGCAACCACATGGTGGCTCACAGCCATCTGTAATGAGATCTGGCGCCCTCCCCTGGCATGTGGGCATACATGGAGGCAGAATGTTGTATACATAATAAATACATCTTTAAAAAATAGATTTTTATAACCATTTCAGTTTGTATTTTTGTTTTTTGTTGATTTTGTTGGGAGACGAAGTCTCATTCTGCAGCCTGAGCAGGCCTGAAGCTCACTATATAGCCTAGGCTGGCCTCAAACTTTTGGTGTATTACAATATTCTGTCTGCATGTGTGCCTGCAGGCCAGAAGAGGGCACCAGACTTCATTACAGATGGTTGTGAGCCACCATGTGGTTACTGGGAATTGAACTCAGGACCTTTGGAAGAGCAGGCAATGCTCTTAACCGCTGAGCCATCTCTCCAGTCCTGGTGATGCTTTTATTCCACATTCTGAGCAGGCCTGAAGCTCACTATACAGCCAAGGCTGGCTTCAAACCTTTGGTGGTCCTCTGAATGCTGAGAATTGGAGCTGTGTGTCAGTCACTGTTGATGGGGTCTAGACTGGGTTAGTGTCCCCTGCCAGGTAAAGAATTAAAAGGCACAGAACATGTAGCATCAAGGAAGTTCAGACACGGCCGGCAGAATCAGCCAGTGGAGAAAGGCTCTTTATTAGAGGTGAGGGCACACAGCAAGGCACACAAAGACCCTCTGCTTTGTAGAAAGGGGGATTCCTGAGCCCCAAACCCAGTTTTTCCTTGAGGGGTTCTAAGGGCCTTTGAGGGGCCTCAGCCCCTAATTTAGGGCTGGCCAATATGAACAAAGACAGGGAGCTGATAGGCCCAAGACTTCGAAGCAAACATGTCCTGATCTTTCTGACCAGTCTATGGCAGGGTCACCCTACTGATGGGAGAGAGAGCCCACCAGGCCTTTGGTCAGGAGTGTGAAGAAGGGGCCAGGAGTTTGCCATCTTTATAGCTTTGTGGCCCCTCTTTCTACCTAACTCCTACCTGGGATCTGTCCAACTCCCAGTCCCTCATCACCACACCTGAAAACCTGTTTTCAATTTTGTGGTACTAGGGATCAAAGCCAAGGCCTTGGGCACAGTAAGAGAGCACCTGCCTCTGAGTTCATTTCCAGTCTGTATTACTAATTTATTTACTGAAGGGGACAGCAAGATGCCAGTAGTTCCCACACACTGTTTTCTCTCCCCATGTGCTAAGATCTCTCATCCTCAGAACTTCCTGGGGTTGGGCAGCATCACCCCCACTGTGCAGATGAGGAGATGGAACTGAGAGAGGCGAAGCCCCTTGCTGCTGTGCAGCAGGCGCACAGCAGGCTTCTGAGCAGGCCCAGAGAGGTCTGGCCTAGTCAGGTCTCAGATGTCCCCAGTGTTGCATCACGTGACTGTTTTGTCTTGTTTTTCTGCAATACAAACCAACATACGGTGACATGACACAGTTCTGAGTTTCCTGGGCCTCTGGCATGGCTCATAAAGCAGTAGAGGCATCTGTGAAAGGAAACAGTTGTTTAAAGCAGGTCGTGTGTGTTTTGCTGTCTGCAGCTCGGGGTCTACCAGCTACCAAAGCCAGGCTGGCTGCATTGCAGGATGTGAGGAGTCACCGGTTACAAGAAACTCTGAATCACTGAACTGATTGAAGGTTTCGAAGTGATTTCCAGACAACTGGGTCATCACACTTTAGGAACAGAGCAAGCCTCACATTTAATCCGTTGTCCTGTCGAGGTTTATGCTGGGGTTAAGCCCCACGAAGCCTCAGAATTCAGAAGGATCGCTATAGCAGACGAGAACCTGACTTGTAAGGTCCGAGGGTAAACAAGTTAGCTCACAGAAGTCTCTACCACGCTCCCCTTAGTCCTCCCATGCTCTCCCCGCGTTCCCCTTTCGATGTTTCCCCTCAATGTTCCTCTTTTGATGTTCTTCACTGTTCTTCCCATCCCACAAGGTTTCCAGTTTATAGATCCACACAGACATAGTTAACAATTCTCTGGTAAATAACAGTGATACCAAGCATGCATTCCTTAGGACTAACAGGATGGATAAGACTGACAAAGTAGGCGCCTTATGTCTCAGAAGGGGCGTGGCTGTGGAGCTCCCCAGCAGATACTGGGAGGATTAGGATGGAGCTTGCTCCCATCCCCCAGGCTAAGCATCAGGGTACTGTATCCACTGGCACCCAGGTAAGAAGGAATTTCTTTCTCTGGGGCTGGTTTAGTGATCCAAGCTTTTTTTCTGTATATTTTATGAGTAAAGGTACAAACAGTTAATTTCCTAGACTAAGTGCAGAATATTAATACCTTGTAAGGGTAGAGCAAAGGCCAGTAGGTTATACTTTCCTGGGTTGGCTGTTAGAGAATTCAGGGCCTAGACCTTTCTATCAGTAAGTACAGACATTTTGTCTTTCCCATCCAGTGCCTCCTGCTCAGGGCTCCTTTCAGTCCTGTCAATAAGGATAACTGTGGCGGACTAACTTTGTGTAGATTTGACTATGAGAACAAAGGTTTGGCTGAGTGAATGCTTTCACACCAGGGTCCCACAGTGTGGGAAAAGTCATCCAGTTGCCTGTATATAGGAAGAAATCTCAACGAATGATTTATACACTGCTGGGGTATTTCAGGATGAATCCCATTATGGAAGGAAGAAGAGCCATGGCTTCATAAGATCTCTACAGAATTGACGGTGACTATCCAAAAGACAGGTGTTCCCGAGCTCTGCAAATCGGTTCCTCACTCCTCCCGTGAGTCTGTCTAGTGATCTGGCAGCTGTACTTTTACTGTATAATGCTTGTGCACAGCAACTATCCTTTCTCTTCAGAGAAACTAAATTTCTAACCATTTTAGTGGACTGCTGACCATCGTTACCAGTCTTCCAGGTATATACGCCTTGAGAACATCATGCTGACTTCTGCCCACTTCCTGGGTTAAGCCTGCCGGGGCAGTCTCGGAAACTGCGAAGGCTGTCTGGCACAGGCTCTGAGTGATGCAGAACGAGCCCCGCATCCCCGCCTCTCTGGACGCAGACTCCTCCACCTCTATCAGCCCGGTCTGACACCAAAGACCCAGGCCTGGTGGCCTTCTCACGACTCCTCACTTCAAGTCTATTTGTAAAATTTTATTTTTACGTGTCTTGCTCACATGTATGTATGTGCAGCATGTGTGTGCAGTGTCCACAGAGCCAGAAGAATGGGTCACAGCCCCTGGAACAGGAGTTACAGGTGGCTATGAGCTTCCATATGGGTGCTGGGAATAGAATGCAGGTCCTGTGCAGTAACAGTCATTTCTCCAGCCTCACTCCATTCTGCTAGTAAAAGATCACAGGCCCACCAAAACTGGGCCAGGCAGGTGTAGTTTGGTTTTTTGCTTTGTTTTGTTTTTTAACTCTTTGGGGGTCCACAAGCTCCCCCAAAATTACACAGAGACTTGCTCTTACTTATGAATGCCAAGCTTAGCTTGCTTCTATCCAGCTTTTCTAACTTAAATTATCCAGTTTCTCTTTAACTACATTTTGCCTCTGGGTTTTTTACCTTTCTTTATTCTGTACATCTTTCTTTCCTTCTTACTCCATGATTGGCTGTGTGGCTGCCCCTGGTGTCCTCCTCTCCCTCTCCTTTTCTGGCTCCTCACTCTTCTTCCCTAGCTTTTTCCTCCTGTTTACTCTCTCTGCCTGCCAGCCCAGCTATCCTTTCTCCTGCCTAGCTATTGGCCATTCAGCTCTTTATTAGACCAGTCAGGTGTTTTAGACAGGCAAAGTAACACAGCTTTATAGAATTAAACAAATGCAACATAAAAGAATGAAACACATCTTCGCATCATTGAACAAATATTCAACAGCATAAACAAATGCAACACATCTTAAACTAATATTCCACAACATGCAGGGAAATATACGAAGGCATGGATACTGAAGAGTGGCTTACTGTGGCCACCAGATTCATGGGCTTCTGCAACAGCCTCAAAGACTACACTTGGAGACTAGTACCAGAGAGAGATTGGTAACAGCGGTTAAAGCATTGGCTGCTCTTTCAAAGGACCTGGGTTCAATTCCCAGCATCTATATGGTGGTTCACACTGTCTGAAATGCCACAGGATCCAACACCCTCTTCTGGCTGCTGCAGGCACCAGACATGCATGTGATACACATACATACATGCAGGCAAAACACCTATGTGTGTAAAATAAAATTTGAAAAAGCCACAGTCACATGACTCCCAGCACTCAGAAGGCTAAGGCAAAGAGGTCAGAAGTTTGAAGCCAGACCGTGCTGCCTAGTGAGACTGTCTCAAAATAGCAAACGACAAAGCCAAGCCCCCCAAATTTCACTGAGACTCCATTCCCCTGCACTTAACGTATGACTCCCATTGATCCCTACGCAGACCCTCATTGAACAAACACAAGGTAAGCACACATGAGCAGCAGCCCGCTGGAAATGCAGTTTGTGTTCCATGGGCAAAGTTTCCGCAGATATTTGTGCAGTCACGTCTGCCATAGCAGCCTTGCCGGTCTGATATGTTGGGGTCATCCCATAACCAGTCTATGTACCCTCATGCCTCTCAGAAGGCCGTCTCTATGATTAGGGCCTTTTATCATCCATTTGAGATGCACAATGAGCTAATAGGTAAACTGCAGAATTTATATTCTGTGGAAACAGGATGCTCTAGGAGGGCTTGGTCATGCACACAGCGCCTAGAGGGTCTCCTATTCAGGCTGGTCAAGGAGAGCTTCCTAGAAGAGGTGGCTTCAAGATCCTCTTGAATAATGGGAGGACACAAAAAGCTCACTGTGCGGTTTTGGGAAGGAGGTGTCAGCTAGGTAGAGTAAAATAAGGAAGTAAAATAAAATCCAGAGACCCAAGAGCCAGACAGTAATAGAGATGAATGAACCTCCTTTCCAGAAAATCTGGAAGGCCACTTGGGACAATCAGGTGCCTCAGCAAAGGCTGGGCTCCCAGCAGGTGTCCCATCCACACTGTCCACACTGCCAGGGCTCTGTGCACACAGCCTCCCAGCTACTCCGGCAGTTTGAGGCCCGGAGTAGCCACGGCTGTATCCCTTAGCTTCTCCGGTACCCAGCGGCACTGCATTTAGAAGTGGCTGCCAAAGAAATGAGGAAGCAGGAGGGAGCAAATGAACTTCAGCTTCCTGGAGCTTCCAAGCTGCCCCTAAGGAACCAGGGCTTCTTTGGGGGTAGGGGTAGGGGTGGGGTAGCTGAGAATGACCCTGAAGGCCTTGCCATGACTGCCCTCAGCAGGCAGGGATGCTCCGCCGTTGGCTTATGCTGTGCTGGGGATGGAACCCAGGGATGAAAGCATGTCAGCTGTATAGCTTGATCCTTGTCAGTCTGATACAAACTAGGGTCACGTGAGAAGAGGGGGGGACCCTCAGTTGAGGAATCGCCCCCATCAGATTGGCTGGTGGGCAAACCTGCAAGAAATTTTCTCAATTAATGATTGATGTGGGCAGGACCAGCTCACTGTGGGTGGTGCCGCCCGGGGCAGGAGGTCCTGGGTGCTATAAGAAAGCAGGCTGAGCAAGCCAGTAAGCAGTGTTCCTCATGGTCTCTGCTTCAGTTCCCACCCCAGGTTCCTGCCTTGGCTTCCCTCAGTGATGAACCCAATAAGATGAACTAAAGCCAAGTTATTTTTGGTCAGTGTTTTATCAGAGCAACAGGAAGGAAATTAGGACACTAGACAAGCCTTTTCCCAACAGAGCTACGACCCCAGCTGGTGGCCAGAGCTCTCTAAGAATATGGTCCCCAGACATGTCCCTTGTTAGGGCATCCATCCTAGGAGCCTATGGGCCCTGGCCTGTCCTTTGTAACCAGGCTTTCCAGGACGGCTGGGAGGAGCCCTGGCTGGAAACAGGAAATCTATACTGCTTTTCCTTCTTGATCCCCCATTCACTGAGAAACTGGCCAGTTCTGGGAACTGCCCCTGTGGTTCTCTGCAGCTCTTATTAGGAAGTCCATGCTTTAGTCACAGGCTGTGAGGCTTAGCAAGAACTGGCCACAAGATGATCCTAAACCGGGTCAGAGAGGGTGAGCTCCTGGCTTTCAGAGAGGCCAGTTTCTAATAACCCTGGAAAGTGATTATTAGGAAAAACAGGCCACTGGTCAAAGCCCAAGTGACAGAAACAGCCGACCTGGAAAATAGGGCTCAAAGAGCAAGAGAGACCTTGGTTAGGGTTAGGGTTAGGGTTCTCTGAAAGTTCTTGGCAGATAGAGGGGCTGGTGCCTTGCTGCCTCCACTGAGGGGAGAGGAAGAGGAAATACATTTGAAGAGCATGTGGGGCCAAAAATAATCGTGAAAAACTGCAGCATCAACACTGTGGACCGCAGCATAGTGGGGCACAGACACATAGGAATTAGGTAGACCCTAAGTACAGCTCAGAGAGAGGCCTTAGACAGTTTCATACCTACCAATCAGGAAATGAAGACTTTTTACCTGTGTGTCATTGCACTGTGCCAGGGTGAGACACGCAGGAGGGCTGCTCAGAGACACAGTCTGGTCTTCTAAGCTGGGCTGCATCTGCAAGGCCCCTGTGGAAACCAGCCCCAAGGTGAAGCTGAAGCAGAGTTCATTTAAAGGATTAAGCCTGAGTAACAATGGCTGGAGAGTCTCCTTCCTTGAATAAGTGCTTGCTTTGCAAGAGTCTAATCCCCAGCACCTACCTTAAAGAGCCAGGATGACTTAAATCTGTAATCCCATCACTAAGGAGGTTGAGACAGGAGGATACCTGGGGCTCAATGGCCAGACAGTCTGGTCTGCTTGGTGAATTCCAGGAAACGGAGAATTCTGTCTCAAAAAAAAAAAAGTTGAAGGTACCTGAGAAATGACATCTGAGGTTTACCTCTCTGGCTTCCACATGCAAGTGCACACATGTGAACACAGAACATGAACATACGGACATGTTCACATAGCCTTGGATACTGGGAAAACCTTCAGCTACATGTTTGGAGAAGTAAAATCGAGAAGGAAGAGAATGTTAAATTCCATGATCAGTTTTGTTAAAAATGTATGTAAAAGCAAATTAAGATGACAGAGGAATGAAATGTGAGTTTGCCAAACCGGAAAAATAAACACGATTAACAGGACAGCAAAATCAGCAAGGATGTAGAACCCAGCTGGCAGGATTGCTGGAGAGATGGCTCAGAGGCTAAGAGCACCTGGGTTCAGTTCCCAGCACCCACACGGTGGGGGCTCACAACCATCTGTAACTCCAGTTCCTGGGGATCTGATGCCCTCTTCTAACCACCAGGCATGCACGTGGTGCACATACATACGTGCAAGCGAAATAAGTCTAGAAATGTTAATAGAAGATAAAAATAAAAAAGGCACAGCTCATCATGAATTTAAAGAGATGACAAATCCCTAAAATCAAGAAAACCCTGTGTATTTAATAATTTCCCGGTATTTCTGCAGTGGCTTCTTATCCATTTCTAACTAGTTGCTTTGTTTCTATGTACAACAGATTCATTCCACAGAGACTAAAAAGATAATTCAGCCCATGTAATTGCATGATGATTTAATAACTATCCAGATAATTTTTATACTCCATAAGACTTTGTGTGTGTGTGTGTGTGTGTGTGTGTGTAGAGTAATGTCATGTGTGTGTGTGGAGGAAACATCGTGTAACTTGTAAGAGTTGGCAGACTTGGAAAAGTCCCTGTTCATTTTTTTTTTTGAAATATCTAAGTTGTAATTTTCAGGACATTTCATGGTTTCTTTTCCTGTGACTCATGTTGACGTTCTTAGAACTGGTGTTTAGTCACTGGTGTCCCCGGGACAGTGGCTTTCAGGCTGGGTGTTTTCATCACCCGAGAGGGCTCCGGGTGACAGCAAGGAGAACTGTGAGTGCCTTTGTGCTTTTACAGCCCACTCTTCCTTGCGACTGGACCATCCAACATCCAATCATCTTTGATCTTCTCTAAATGAATGGTTTGCTCTTACATAATCTGAGATTTCTCATAACTGGTCTATGGGTATGACATGTCTATTGATTGTGACTCCCTCCGGTTGTCTCTGTTTTACATTTAAAATTTTCCAGTTCTTTAATATATAAACAATTTAAGGACATATGTTATGTCCGTCAGAGATGGACAGACAGATCAGGAGTCTACCTCTGTTAACTTGTTTTCTGAAATAGTACTTCCAAATCACAGTTAAAATATCATATTCAAGGGGCTGGAAAGATGGCTCAGCAGCCAAGAGCACTGGCTGATTTTTCTGAGGGGCAGATTTGATTCCCAGCAACCGTGTGGGGGCTCACAACCATCTGTGACTCCAGGTCCAGAGGACCCAGCGGCCTGTTCTGGCTTCCACGAGCACCAGGCACAGACATACATGCAAGCAAAACACTCATTCACTTTAAATCATAATAAAAAAGTTAAGTCATATTCAAACTTGGTGAAGTATCACTTGCGTTAACAAGAAACACACGAGAACACCGGGAGGGGCTTCACTCTCGTGTGTGCTGTTTGTATTAAAGTCCTGCAAGAGCGATCCCTGTAAACAAGAAGGGCTCTGATGCTTAACAATTTCTGTTTGATGACACAGAATTTTCAGAATGGATGCTTAGGGCGTTTGGTTCAAGTCTGACTTCCCCTCCACCGCCTACATAAATCTGGTGCTGGGATGTGTGGGAGGTGTTTTTGTCTTAGCAGAATGTATGCCGTTGCATGGTTTAGCACAGAGGACAGTGGAAATATTCCTGGAGATCGTACAAAAAAAAACCTGTCTCTACACGAAAGTGTTTGTAAATCACATTCATAGATCTCCATGTGTAGACTTCCCTGGTTTAACCTTTCTTTTCTGGGGTCCCTCAGATCCTTGCAGTCACCTCGACACTGGTAGACTCTAGGAGGCTAAGGAATAGTGAGTTGAAAAGAAACAATGGTCTTACCCATCTGTAGTTTAATGATCTCATTTTACAGCTATGATAACCATTGGAAATGATTCCCCACAGGCTCCTGCTATGAATGATTTCCCCAGTAGGTGGCGCTACATTGAGACGCTATGGAACTTAGAAGGTTGGGTCACACTAGTGAGACTGAGTCTCTAGGGCCAGGCCCTAGGTTCAGGTTGGTGTTCTCTGCAGTGATGTGACCAGTCCGTCGCAGGAACTGTTCTGTATCTTCTGAGGCATGACTGACTGGGGCCTCTGGGACTTGGAGACCAAAACAAGAATACCCTCCTTACTGTTTTTTCCTTTCCTTATTCTATTTTCTGGTCAGTGTTTGTGGTGTGCACGTGTGTGTGTGTACATGTTTGCATGTGTGGGGCACACGTGTGTGGGTGCATGTGAAGACCTGAGGATGATATAGAGAATCAATCTTGATTACTCTTTCACTGAGTGAGATGGCTAGTCTCACTAGTCTGATTGTTCTGGGGATCCTCCATCTCTGCCTCAGAAGGCTGGACCTCAGGCAGGCCACCACACTCATTCCGAATTTACAAGGATTCTGGGAATCTAAGAGCGTGCGGCCCTCCTCCCTTCTCAGAGGGTCATGCATCCTCAGAGAAGACCTCGCCCATTGGGCCACCCATTCCATTCCATTGGTCATTAGATCGAATGGTCAAATTCCCACAACACCATGGTTTGCCTCTCGCTTGAACCACTGTGCCATCTCCCCAGGCCCTTTAGGTTGCCCTGATGGATATTTTGTTTGCTATGTGGCAAAAGTGACCAATGCATTCATGAACACATGTCACCAGGGGAACACACAGGCACAGCCCACATGGGGTCAGCATGGGCCTGTGCTAGTGAGGCACCAGAAACCTCCCATTCGACACACTCCCTGCAGCCTGGCCTTGGCCTCCACTCTCTTCCCCACCCTACCCCAGCTTTCTCGGATCCTGGTCCTCATCTCCTGTGTCTCCTTGTTGCCTTCCATTTGTTCCTAGGATTTAAAAATCCCATTGCAAGTGTCACCGTTCTGGCTTGGAAGGACACCCACAGGCTCCTGTTCCGGATGCTGGATCTTCACTTGGTGGCACTATTTTGTGAGGCGACCAACATGACCCCATAACAGCTGAAGTCTGTTCCTGTCATACCTCTGCTCAGACACCTTGAACTTTCCACCTTACTCCAAATACAAAGCAGCCTTGGATGAAGGGCTTTCACTGCCTTTCTGACCTCATCAGGGCCAGGCACCCACCTCTCCCTAGGCCACTCCAGACCTGCAGTTTCTTGAATGGCCAGGCCCTTCCACAAGGCCTTCGCTTATGTGTTGGTGCAGCCTGGACCATGTCCTCCAGGTGTCCCCACAGCCCTGCACAGGAGCCTTGTTTGATCTTCCTGTTTTAAAACACACACACACACACACACACACACACACACACACACACACACACACATGCACACACACACACACACACACACACGTATACTTCCAGTGCATCCTCTCTGCCAGCTGTGCTTTTCTGCATCATCATGGGGCAGACCACGTCTAAAGTACCCCATGATGTTCACGTCTGACTATCTCTCTGGACGGTGTGTTCCCCGAGGTAGGGCTGACACACAGGGGCCAGTCTCTGGTGAACGCAGCAGGTCTCTCTACCCCTGGGGTTCTCTCCCGGAGTCTCCCCAGAAGCCCACAGGATTGTCTTCTGAGAAAAGCCATGACAGGACACTCAGCAGAAGGCACAGTTCCCAAAGAGAACAGACAGTAGGAGGGAATGGCTCACGGGACTTTCAGGCAGCTAAGTGGCTTGGTATTGGACAGAACCAGCTTCTTGTAAAGTGAATCACCAAAACACCCAGCTCTGACCTCCACACCCCCTCCCAGCTCAGACCTACAGCACCCCCTCCCATCTCTGACCTACAGCAGCCCCTCACCCAGCTCTGACCTCCGGCACCCCCTCCCAGCTCTGACCCCCAGGGACAGAATCGGGGTCATCACGGCATAACTAGGATGCGGACACATCATACCATGTATCTTCCCAGTTCAAGGGAAAAATACATTTTTTTTTAAAACAGAGATATTTGAAGCATTTCTTTGCTTCCCCCCCTCTCCTATTTATTGTTTTTTTTAGGTTTTTTTGAGACAGGATCTGTCTATTTTGTAGCTCTGGCTGTCCTGGAAATCACTATGTAGACCAGGCTGGTCTCAAAGTCACAGAGATCCAACCTGCCTCTGCCTCCCAAGTGTGAGGAATAAAGGCCTGTGCTACCACACCCAGATTTTTTTTTAGGGTCTCACTAGGTATTTCTGACTGGCCTGGAACTTGATATATATTATAGACCAGGCTGGTATCCATCTTGGTCAGAAAAGGGTTGGCAAATGAGCTTAGTACTATAATAGTATTATAAGAATACTATAAATAGATATAATATGCTATGTTATAAATGTAGAGTGTGTAAGGAAGCCAGAACCAACCTTTTCAAGAAGTTTAAGAAAGCAAAAGAGATGATAATTCCAGGAGCTCAGAGACAGAAGACCCAGGTTCCATCCCCAGCACCCACATGGTGGCTCACATCTATCCATTACTCTGTTTCCAGGGTGTCTGACACCCTCTTCCGGCACCAGACATTCATGAAGAGAAAGAAACCATCCCATGTTAGGTAAGGTGGCACACGTGTTTAGTCCCAGTGCTTGGGAGGCAGAGGCAGCCGCCCTGTGAGTTCAAGGCTAGCCTGGTCTACAAAGACAGTTCACATCAGTAGACTCTGCAGATACAAGCCCCAGGCTGCATGAGGAACACCCCCAGAGGACTAAGAATGTGGTGTAGCTTAGCAAGAATGGGAAAGGGGCCATGGCTGGAATGAAAGTCTGGGGGGGGGACAATAGGTCCAAGAATTTCCCCCCATTCTTAAACGTGTGAGAATGAAGTTTCTGAAAGTTATGACCATTTGTCCCCAAAGTTGCTTATTTCACTAGTCTTTTGCTGTTGTTTTGAGATCTTGTCTTGATATGTATCTTTAGCTAGCCTAGAGTTTAGCCCAGGCTAGCTTTGAACTCATGGAAACCCTACCTCAGCCTTCTGAGTGGAGGACCTGTGGGCTTGAGCCACCACACTCAATAAGAGCCACTTTACATTTTCCAGAACAGAGGATGTGGGCTGCCCCTTACACAAAGTGTGGGATGCTGTGCTGTGTCCTCCTGTACAGAGTGTGAGATGTAATTGTCTCTGTGTCTCTCTGTCTCTGTCTCCCCCCCCCCAACAATGTTGTTGATGGAAGGGGGTCAAAGCTGAAATCTTGGCAGAGTGCCCAGCATGGAGTGTGGCTCTGCTGGTTAGGTGAGGTAAGTGGATACTATCCACCCTCCAACCTACTAACACATATCTCTTGCGCCCGAAGCCAGGCATCCAGGTTCAAGCGAGCTCCTCTTATATGCTGGCAGAGACCCATACACACTGGGTTGGGACTCAGAAAGGCCACCTCCCCTACTGCCCAGAAATCAGAAGGCCAAAATGAACACCCTAGGAAGGCCCCTCTTGTCTGGTTCCCACCCACCACCAACTTGCGGTTAGCTTTCCTCCCCTAGGCGCAGACCACAAACCTGCAACCGCTAGGGGTTTTTTGTTTGTTTGTTTGTTTGTTTTGTTTGTTTTTCTTTGTTGGGCACAATCATCTTGACTTCGCAGTTTTAAAACTGGCAGACAGGTGAAGGGGGATGCGCTATGCCTCCGTACCTGGACTGGCATGAACATAGCAACCATGTATCTTAGTCCTTTGCCAGGCGCCTCCTTAATGAAGAAGCAATAGTAGCTGGTCCGTGAAACCTTAGTATGGTCTGCCCAGATCCCCGAATGAGTGAGGAGAGCCGTCTAGCTTGGCAGATACATTCTTGGGACACCTTTCATTGGTTTTGGCTCACGACCTCCTCTTCCCCCTCCCCACCCCCATCAGAATTCACCTTCCGAGTCACCCCGCCCCCTCCCTCCTACTGGACGGGAAGAGGCAGCGAGGCTGCGGTAGAGAAGCCCTAGGGCGCCCGTTGCCCGGGTATTACGGAGGGAGTGAG
This sequence comes from Ondatra zibethicus, assembly GCA_004026605.1. NCBI lineage: Eukaryota > Metazoa > Chordata > Mammalia > Rodentia > Cricetidae > Ondatra > Ondatra zibethicus. Next base: position 211,535 of record PVIU01001096.1, on the reverse strand, counting down.
TGCGGTCCAGGTGCCGCGTCGCCCGGAAGAAAGTCCTCCACCGCCGGTGACCCGCGCTGGGACGGGGAAGCCACTCACTCGTGCTTCTCACCCGAACTCCCCGGGAGCGGCCGGAGGACCCCAGGGACTGTGTCTCGCCAGCACCCCGTCCCCACCCACCCGGCGTCCCCTCCTGTGGGTGGGCTTCGGGGCTGCCACGTGACTTCCACGAAGCGCGGGGGCCCCTAGCGGAAAACAGCTACTTGGGTGGGATCCTGGACCCCGAGGTGCAGAGAGGGGGCGGGGAGAGGAGGAAATGGGGGCGGGGTAGGAGCAGGGGGCGGGGACGGGACAGGACGGGCCGCGCGGGGTGGGGAGGCGGGCGCGGCGGAGCCGGGAGAGCGGGAAGCGGCGGGGCGGGGCGGCAGGTGCGGGATGCGGGCGAAGCGCGGGTAGCAGAGCCCCGCTTTCAGGGCGCCCCGTGTGGTGAGCGCGCGGCATGTCGCAAGGGCCCCAGGCGGGCAGCGTCCTGCAGAGAAGTGTGGCAGCTCCTGGGAACCAGCCGCAGGTAGTGGACGGACACGGGGGCCGGGTGCGGGGAGGGGAGTGGAGGGTGAGGGTACCGCTTGACGTGCGTCCCCGCCGTGCGCCTGGGAAGGCTGCGGTCCCTCCCGACTAGCCGGCGCCAGACACGTGGGTCCGCGCTGCCGGGGGGCCACTGCGTCCTAGCCGGCTGCCCGCGCTGGAGGGAGGGGGCCGGAGCTCCTATACTGGGAATTTAGCCCAAAGGGGCGGTTCGTCACTGCATCCAACCCACCCGCTAAGGTTCGCATGGGGAACGAGGGACCGTGGGACCGGTCAGTCTGCGGGAGTGGGGTTGTGCCTCTAGTGGGCAGACTCCACCCCCAGCGCGGGTGGAAACTCCTCGATCCCATTCGGTCAGCCCCCTCTGTTGTCCCCAGCTTTCACAGCTGCACCACAAGAAGTTGAGACAGCTGTTGGGACATTTCTTAGCCAGCTAGTTGCGTTAGCAACAGTTGGTTTTATCTTTCCTAGTCCCCCGCCTCCCGATTCTATGCTTCACGTGTAGTGTTCCAGGGTGACCCTGAAGTCTGAACCACCTAGGTGGAGTCGCCTTGTATCATTTGCTTCGCCTCTCCGAGCCTCAGTTTCCCTATCTATAAGTTGAACCCTATAGCATCAACTCCTTAGGGTGTTTGCACAGATTAGGTGAGCCAAGGAGGATTTGTGTCTCCATTCAAGATTTCTGCTGAGTGGGCAGGTGTGGTCACCTGGGAGAGGTGATACGTCCAGTTTGCAGTGACAGATCCTGAGGACAGAAGGCAGGCTGTCCCCTGCCCTGAGACCTGTTGGCTTTGGAGAATAACGAGGTATTATTTCCTGTCAAGCACGAGTGAGGTCAAAATTTGTGTATCTCGGGCCAGCCTCACCCGCCACTGTTGGGGACAACTGTCCCTGGGGCCTAGCAGAGTTCTGAGTATGTGGCAGGTTCCTCGTTAATACATTGGAAGAATGGGTGAGTTGGGTTTATGGTAGGATCTGCGAGGGTGTAAAGCTGAAGTTCTGTCGTTTATACAGCCTGTCCCCCTTGATGTGTCAAGGCTGTTTGGATTGCTGGATGCAGAGATGCAGGCCTATGATGCCAGAGCTAGGGAGGCACAGGGAAGGTGGGGTGTTAAGGGCCAATCTGGGATATACGAAATTATGTTAAAAAAGAAAAAAGAAAAAAGAGACTACTTCTAGAAGACAAAATTCAAGACCCTTCTGTGTCCTCCTGGATAGCATCTCCATGTTGCCACTCCCCTTGTGTGTATGCTATCTCTTCTTACCCACGCCGGGGTTACACCCTAGGCCTCACACAGGTTGGACGTGAGCCCCATCACTGAGTTCCCTCCCCATCTAGACACCTTTTGGACCCAGTCTTGAAGGATATATTTTTTTTCTCTCCCCTGATGGTTCCAAGGCAGTTCTGGAAGGCAAACCCTTTCCGCCGAATAAGCTCTCTTTGCGGTAGGTGCATTTTTCTGCCTGCACCATTTCATGCCACCTCATGAAGAATTTTTGGATATTTGGTAAAAAGTTTCAAGATACATCACAAATTTGCATTTGGAATAACCCTGACCTCTGAAAGAAAATGTCAGTCATTGTTCAAGGCAGCATATTGTCCCTGGTGGTCCAGATACTCCGAGCCCTGGTAGGGTTGAGTGGTCGCAATTAGTAATAAATGCATGGTTCTGGTCTGCACAGTTTTGAAAGGACTTGCCGGTGTGTAACAGTATAAAAGTTGTGCAGAATGTTCCAGAGAGCAGGTACCCTGGTCTTTCCCACTCTCAAATGAGCAGTGACTCTACAGCTCTTCCAGGCAAACGCCCTGTTTGGTAGAGGTTTGTGAACGTTGGTTTGGAGACCAGCAGACCTGAGTTCCACTTCCCACTCACCGCCATGCTGGCCGTGATACCTGAAGAACTTCCCTAACCTGAGTTTCTTATTCCTCATCTCTTCGTACTTTTTTTTTTTTTGTGGTCCTGGATATGGAACACAGGGCCTCACGTACCCTGCACAAACGTGGCACCACCAGGCTGCACCCTTTTAAAATGACGGTCTCACTGTACGTGTCTCAGGATGGGGGCAGAGACTGACATACAGCAAAGCCCCAGCACTGAGTGGGCGGCCCCTCAGTGAGGGGCTGCAGGGAGTACTGCCCATGGCAGCAGGTGAAGCGGCAGAGCCCAGGGAGCAAAGCCGAGTGGACTGAGCATGTCTCTTTGCCACGTGTCCTCCCCAGAGCCCCGAGGACGATGACAGGAAGGTTCGAAGGAGAGAGAAAAACCGGGTTGCTGCTCAGAGAAGCCGGAAGAAGCAGACCCAGAAAGCTGACAAGCTCCATGAGGTGAGGCTGAGATCAGGGCAGGACCACAGGGACAGCCATCCTGTGCCCCGGGGAGGGCTCCAGGGATGGCATCATGGTGTCCATCACCAGTTCTGCACATCTGATTGTGCTGGGTCTTTCCAGCCTACTATCTTGATTCTTTATTCCCAGGCCTCCTCCCTTCAACCCCAGGCTCTGGGTGCTTCCCACACTCCATTTTCTCTAACTATAGAACCAAGCAGAAGCCGCGTATGGTGGCATGCGCCTATACTCGGCACTGAGGGAGGGGATGGAGGCAGAAGGATACCCAGTTCGAACTATAGAAACACTGTCTCAATAACTGACAAGAGTAATAGTTAAAGTGCTGGGGAAGCAGTTTGGTGGAGCATTTGCCTAGTCTGCACAAGGATGCCCTGGGTCTGAGTCTCGGCACCACATAAGTCAGGCACGGCAGTGCATGCCTGCAATCTCAGCACTCAGGTGTAGAGGCAGAGAGCCACAAGTTCGAGGTCAGCCTTGGCTTTATAGTGATTTTGACAAAAAAAGATTACTGGGGGTGATGATGATACAGGCCTTTAATCCCAGCACTCTGGAGGCGAAGGCAAGTGGATCTCTGTGACTCTGAGGCCACCCACTCTACATAGTGAGTTCCAGGTCATTAGAGCTTTATAATGAAACCCTGTCTTTATAATGAAACCCTGTCTTTATAATGAAACCCTGTCTTTATAATGAAACCCTGTCTTGGAAAAGAAAATAAATAAATAAAAGAAGTAGGTGAGGTGACACTTGCTGGATCGGGAGTTCAAGGCCATATTTTTTTTTTTTTTTGGCTACATAGCAAAATTGAGGCCAATCTAGGCTACATGAGACCCTCTCCCAATCAAAAATAAAAATTGAAAAGCTAAACAAAATGGCTCTTGGTGCTTTTAATTCCTTTTCAGATTCTTGCTTCATCCTGTGTGTATGGTTTAAATGAAAATGGCTCCTATAAGCTCATACATTAGAATGCCCAGTAGTTGGTGGAACTGTTTGGGAAGGATTAGGAGGCGTGGCCTCTTTGGAGGAACTGTGTCACTGGGAGTGGGCTTTGAGGTTTCAAAAGGCCACACCTTTCCCATTTAGCTCTCTTCTGCTGCCTTTTACCTGTGGATCAGATATAAATTCTCAGCTACTGCTCCACATGCCTGCCTGTCTGGTGCCAAGTGTTTCTACCTCTGGTTTTTTGTTTCGTTTGTTTTGGTAAGTTTGTTTTTTTGAGACAGTCTCACTATGTATCCCAGCCTTTAGAGACTCAGTCCTGCCGCAGCCTGCTGACTATTGTGATGGCAGCTTGTGCCATCACTCTTCCTCCTCCTCGCCTCCTTTTTCCCCCCTCTCTCTTTCTCTTTCACTTTGTTTTTTTGAGACAGGATTTCTCTGTGTAACAGTTCTAGCTGTCCTGGAACTAGCTCTTGTAGACCAGGCTGGCCTCAAACTCACAGAGATCCGCCTGCCTCTGCCTCCCGAGTGCTGGCATTAAAGGCGTGTGCCACCATTGCCCAACTCTATTTCTTAAATGTTAGTGTTGACTAAGGTTTGATACTCCGCTGCTTTCTCGTCTTGCAGTGGGATGTTTCTCTATGAACTGGTCCTACCATCGCTCAGCCAGGACCTCACTTTTACTTAGGCGTCACCCGGGCTCTGCTGCAAGCTCCTCACATGCGCTTCCGAGGCAGAATGTGGTCTCTTCACCCTGAGACTTTCTCTTCTCACTACCTCCACGTGGTAGCTAGTGGAACTTAACCACCTTCCTTATCTCTCACATCAGGAGCCTCTATCTGAGTCTGTTTTCTCTATTACTGAATACCACAGATTAGGTCATTGATAAAGAGAGACTATTGGCCCAGGGTTCTGGAGGCTCAAAAGTCTCAAAACACAGTGCTGCATCTACTTGGTGTCTGCACGGCACCTAGTGAGGGCTTTGTGCTCAGCACCTAGTGAGGGCTTTGTGCTCAGCACCTAGTGAGGGCTTTGTGCTATGTGGTCATATGGTGGAGGGCAGGAAGGCCAGACAGCAAACTTGCTTCCATACTCAGCCACTCCGTTTGTAGCTCAACTGTCCATTAATGACTTAATCTATTCATTAGAGCAGAACGTCCGTGACTGGTCTCCCCAAGATTCTCCCTCCCAGCATTAGTTTTCAGGGCAGCCAGTTGGGGGGCACACTCAGCTGTAGGACTGCCGCTTGTCCTCATGATTCTGCTTCCCTTGACCCACCTGTGTGAACCCTACACAATCCCACACCAGGACTGGCGAGGGGTGGGTGGTGTTCCTACTCTTTGGTGTGCCATTGGTGTGAGAGTTGAGATGTAGTCTAGCTCTCTCCTGCTGGGCGGTGCTGCCCTGCTCTCTTGCCATGCATGTTTCCCCAAAGCTGGCAAAGGCTTTGACAGCTCAGGAATTCAGTCCTTAGAGAGGGAAGAATATCTGAAAACTCCCTCACCACAACCAAACATGTTTAGAATGCATGCATCCCAGGGAGCTGAGACTCACTGACAGAAACCCACAGCCTGGCATACGTTCAAAGTGTCAGAGTCTTTGCTGGACACAGGAAGACTGAGGCCTGGAGGCCAGGGTCTCCCGATGGGCTTCCCCATCTTCATGAGATCTTAAACCTTCCACAGAAGCATGGCAATACCCTTCGCCTCCTTCTTCCCCCTTGTTCCTGAGGTCGTGGTTCTTAGGTCCTAAGGTCCTAAGGCTTTGTGTTGCCAAGTAGCCTCCTGAGGACCAGGGACTCCCCATTAGTGCCTAGCTCCGTATTCAGGCCATGTGTGCCTACTGGACAACCAGGCCCCTCCCTCAAGAAACTCCCAGTCCAAGTCAGGTGTATTGCCACTGTAAGTTCTGAGTCATGTGTGCAGACATGACCAAGTGTCTTAGACAAGGTTTTTCATGCAACAAAACATAGTTAATTCAAAACACTGACTAAGCACTTGCTTGGGCGCAGCACTGCTATGGAGTTACAGGGAGAAGAGACCTCATGTGTATCCTTGGGAAGCACAGGCTTCATTTCCTGTGATGAATTCCAGCAAATTCATGACCCTCCAGTGCTGACAGTGAGCTGTCCAAAATGCATTCCACCATGCTACCATGGAGATGTTGACAGAGCTGCATTCCCTCTGCAGGCTCTGGAGGGGATCCACGTCCTTGCTTTTGTCAACTCCCAGGGAGTTCCTGGTTTGTTCTTTGGTTTGTGGTCTTCCATCTTCAAAGCAACGCTGTCCCACTGTGGCACCTGCTCCTCTCCCTCCTGACTTAGGACTCCCCCCATTCCATTGGACCCACTTGGATGCTCTCCCACTCCCCTCCCCACTTCATGCTCCATACTCTCACCTGCAAAGTCCTTTTGTTAAATAAGGTTCCTGTTCACAAGCCCCAAATATTAGGATGGAAGCATCTTTAGGGGCCAGTGTCTTTCCTGCCACAGAAGGTAGCAGACTACAGCCTTATGAGTGCCAAGAAAGGGCATGCAAAGGGCACATTCGTTCTCTCGGTGTCTCATAGCTGACCGTGAGAACCAAGTGGACCAGAAACTTAAGAGTAGTGCTGCCTTTCTGCCCGCCTTGCCCCTTGGAAAGCCAGGGCCCCGAGATGTTCTTCTGCCCAACATCTGTGTGGCCTGGCAGCTGTGTCCTTCCCAGAAGAGGGCAAGTTGATCTGAAGCCAGTCTCCTCAGGAGAGACTTAGTCACTCTCTGCCTCACTGGGACTGACACACGGCTGAGGAAACCACCTGTTCGCCTCACCTCTGCAGGGCCAGCGTTGTTGAGAAACGCTGGCAGGTGGGTCAGAACAATGGCTGCGTTGGCTGCATGTGTCCATGAACCAAAAGCTGTGGCCCTGGCTTTTCCTCATGAGTTACACCGAGGATGCCGTAGCTACGGGGAATCTGTGTTTTGTGTTGAGTAGGGCACTGATTGACTAACTGCATCCTGCAGGTGAGGTGCTGATGGAAAGTGGGGTAAATAGTATTGTCACTGAGACCCAGTGACCGGAATGCAGGACACTTGGCACACGGCTATAGATTATGTTGGAAAGCCTAGGGGACCTGTGAGGCTCCCAGGCTACAACTAGGTTGAGGAAAGGACACCATGCGTGGAAACTTCACACCTGGTGAGAGGCCAGCTGAAAGCTGAGGCTACCTGATACTGTGTGAGGAGTGACCCATGACCTAGGCGCTTCCTTATCTTCTCCTCTCCCAGTCCTGAAGTGCAGAGCAGAGCCCTGAACGGCACAGTAGCTGTGTGCTTCTCTTCTATGAATGCCACGAAAGGGGGTGTTTGGAGCAAGACTGTTCACAACGGCCACTTCTCTCTTCTGTGCTCCTCACTCAGCCCAGTTGTCCTGAGTCCAATACCTTGGCCTCCCACTTTTGTGAGTGTCTTGGCTCCTTCCCTCACTTTCTGGTTGTCCATTACCAAAGCCCATGGCCTGGAACTCAAGATAGACACCTAGGAACTTCCCCCAAGGCCACAGTTGCTGATAGTAGTGATGAGAAGGGTTCCTGACCCTTGGTGTTTGGCGTTCACACTTCTTCTGGGGCTTGGATCTGCATCTCTCTCTGGACAGCATTGGGCTGAGTCTGCATTCCCGATGGAAACCAAGATGAAGCTGCAGAGTGTCTGTGCCACACTGAACGTTGACTTAGAAGTGGGCCAGATTTGACCAGGCACCCAAGGACGTCAGACTGAGAAATAATTTTGAGTCAGACGAGGGTGGGAACAGTGCCAGCCTCGGGAGCCTTAAATGTCAAACTGACGGAGGCTTGGGCAATGTGATGTGCTGAGCGTTGCCATGGGGTTGGCAGCTATTGCATGTTCGGAGAGAATTCTGGTGACAGCACACGCAGGCTTAGAAACTGAATCTGCACAGCTCTTGCTGACAGCACTGCTTTTCAGATGGGAACGCTCTTTAGGACTTAGGACAGACCAACTGTAGAGTCCTGTGAGCTCAATTCTGGTAACTACTGTGGGGAACTCTGGGCCTGCACTCCCGAAAGAAGGCAAAGCTGGTGATGCATGAGTGTTGGGGTTGACCTTGATGCATGAGTGTTGGGGTTGACCTTGATGCATGAGTGTTGGGGTTGACCTTGACACTGGGGGTGGGCTCTCTGGGCCTCTCAGAGCTTAGCTGTCTCACTTGTGAAATGGGTTCTCTGTGTGGCCGTGTCCTCCTGTCCATCGTGTCTCTTATTCTCTTCATCCCCATGTGTGTCCCCTGCCTTAAATGACTCTGACCCTAGAGATCCCAGACTTCCCAACCCCAACCTCAGCACAATTGGCGTCGAGCCTCTTTGCTGTATGTGTTGGGTGGGGGTTGGGCTGGGCCCTGAAGGATGTTGAACAGGATCCCTGGCTCTGCCCACTGGATACAAGATCACCCACCACTTGTCAGCGATACATCCACAGATGTCCTGGCTGAAGACCACAGCTTTATTACATGTTTATTGTGTGCATTTGAGTGTGTATGTGCCAGTGCATATGTGGAGGTCAGAGGGCACCTAGAGGTCAGAGAGCACCTGCAGGATATGTGGAGGTCAGAGGGCACCTAGAGGTCAGAGAGCACCTGCAGGAGCCAGTTCTCTCCTACCTTGCACCTGTTACCCACCAGGTTTTTCTGAGACAGGGTCTTGTGTAACCCAGACTGGCATCAGACTCAGTATGTGGCTGAGGTTGACCTTGAACTTCTGATCTTCCTGCCTCTACCTCTCCAGTGTTAGGATTACAGGACTGTGCTACCAAGTCCACATTATATGTTGTGTGTGTGATGCTGGGGACCGAGTCCAGGGCTTCGTGCACGCTAGGCGAGCATTCTATCAACTGAGCCACATCCCAGCTCAAGTAACCTGAGTTTTGAGGCATCCTTGGCATCTGTACTCATTCCACCACCTATGTTTTTGAGGGCTCTGCTTTGAGAGTATGACTTAGATAATTGGGGGAGGGGATGGGGGTAGCCCAGTGCCCTGCACAGTGCCCTCTGATGCTCCCTTAGCCAGGGAGCCTCAAACTCCCTTGGCAGTAAACTGACTTTGAACTAGAAAGCATGTCAGAGAGGGTGTCTGTCTGGTTTTGAACCGGTGACTTCTTGATCTGCAGTCAAATGCTCCACCACTGAGCTGTAGTCCTCCTTACTGAAAGATGGTTACATTCTTTGCTCATTTATCCCACTTTGGTGTTCTCTGACCTCCTCCTCCCCTCCCAGGGCCTCTTATTCATTAGTTTTTAGTGCTTCTCTTTTTATTTTTGCCTCCTATTCCACCAGATCAGTAAAAGTCCCTCAGCTGACTTAAGAATAAAACTTAAATCCCAGGAAAGAAAGTCCCTGTGGGTAACAGGAAGGGACCAGCGGCAAGGCATGGGGCACAGAGGAGGGTGGGGTGGAGCACAGATATGAGCAAGGTACCCGGTGCACATCGTGATGAAATCCATCATTTTGCACAACACATATATGTGGAAAGAGACTAGGGAGGGGGTGGTATTGAGGCAACGAGACCACACACACCCGGAGGTGGCAGCCCTGCTGTGCTTGAGTCTCTCTGGCAACCTTCAGAACAGTGGTCTGGGGAAGAGGTGACACCTTAGAGTGGGGTCAAGCGTAGGCTCCCTTCTGAGTCCAGAGGCACAGTCCAAGGCATCTTGCTGCAGACTCAGGAGCTATAGAAAGGGGGTTTGGAATGTGGAACCCAGTAAAAACTGAGAATCCAGTGAAATGGCTAACTGGAACTACTCGGTTCTGCTGTCTGCCTCATGCACAGGTGCAGGGCACTGGATGTGGATGCCAGGAATCCAGCTGGTTAGATGTTAGAGGTCACAGGAACTAGAGGTGGCCACAAGGAGGGCCATCGCATTGGTGAAGCCATACTGACCCAGGACAGCCTACAGGGAGGAGGATGCAGAGGCTGCTGCCCTGGAGAGATTTCCTGGAGAGGCCTTAATATAAGTGAGATCCATTAGTGTATGTCTGAATGGAACTCAGAATGAGAAATAAATGTGAGACCTATATGTGCTGTGATCAGGGAAGCCTTCCTGGAGGTGATGAGCTCGTGCGAGGCTCAGAGGGAAAAGGAAAGCAGTGGGGTTGAGGGAGCCGCACAGGCAAACCAAGGATGCTAGTATGTCTTAGCGGCTCTAAGGCCAGACTTCTTAACTGATGTTTACTAAAAATGATTAGTAATTGAGAAGATATGGTGGGAAATGAGGTGGGGTCCTCAGCACAGTAAGTGCCCGGTATGCTTGAGTCACAGTCTAACCAAAAATACTGAGCTAGACAGGAATGGAAATGATGGCTCAGCAATATTTAAAGACATCTCAGGCCAGAGAGGGCCACTGATGGTGACGGATAGAGTGCCATGGGCTGAGTCCCATAGACTTCATCAATGGCCTGGATTAAGAGAGACAAGAGCTAACCAAGTGCCTGGATGACACAAGGTTGTGTGACCGCGCGTGTCCAGGAGATGACACCGTGGAGACTCAGAATGAACGGAGTGGGACTCAGTGGTCGGGGAAGCCCTGTCTTCAGTCTCTATTAGTCACTCAAGAGGCAACAACAGCTCCTGCACGTGGAGCTCTGCTTTCTGCAGACTCAGGAACGTTTCCAGGGGCTGAGGTCCAGCATGAGGGAAGACGATCCATCCGTCAGCCCCCTGCATGCTCCCTTGCATGTTCATTGCGTTCTGAGTCTGGTAACGTGGAGCGTATGCCAGGGATGGTGGTCAGGAAGGCAGAGGGGCGAATAGTCCCACACAAGGAACTCAGAGAGAGAACAGTTTAGGCTCAGAGAACATCCAAGGGGGAGGGACGAGTCTGTCGCTTATCATTTCAAGAACTGAAGTTGCGAGGTTGGATTCGTTCTGTGCGGCCCCGTTAGGCAGAGCCCAGATCGATGGGCGGATGTGGAGGAGTTTTCAGTCACTACAAAGAGGACAGAGTATCTCAGAAACGGCAGGGACTGTCCCTTGAAGGTGAGGTGCCCAGCCCAAGATGGATGTGTGAACTAGCCCTGCATGTGAGAAGTACATCCACGGTTTGGGGGAGATGATAAGGAGCTCTTTGATCCCCTCCAGTTCTGAACCTCTACACCCTGATGCAGTAGGAAACAGCAGGGGAGTGTTGTAAGGGACAGCATGCATTCATGCACTTCATACAGCCAAAGGCATGCATTCATGCACTTTGTACAGCCAAAGGCATGCATCCATGCATTTATTAGTGCAGCCAAAGGCCTGTGTCCATGCATTTATTAGTGCAGCCAGTGGCATGCTGTCCCAGGTACTGTTATGGTACTGTTATGGGTACTAAGGTGGCCAAGAACCCACCAGACACCTTCAAAAAGCAGGTCAGTGTTGGGGATGAGGGCTGATGGAAATGGGTAGGAGGGGCCACTTTGGAGTGACAGAGATGGTCTGTATATTAACACAGGCGTATATATACTTCTGTCACTGCTCCCTCAATTACAGGTACTTAATGTAGACACATTTCATGTAAATTATACTCAAAAAGGAAAGCCGTACTATTAGGACCATTTCATTCTTGTGGGGAGACAGAGATCTGAAGCCAGTAAACACATGGGTGACCCAGCATCATGGTACACACCCGGAACCCTCGTAACCTGAGAGGTGGGCAGGAGGATGACAAGCTTGAAGCTAACTGAGACACACAGCAATCGCCAGGCTAGCCTGGGATACAGAGTGAGACCCTGTCTCAGAATAAAAGGGAAGAGTCTTCTGTAGCCCAGGCTGGCCTTGAATTCTTGACCCTCCCGCCTTTCCCTCCCAAGTGCTGGGACCGCTGTCCTGCGCCTCCACACCGGTCTCTATCTGCCCTCTTTCTTGAACAGGAGTATGAGTGCTTGGAGCAGGAGAACGCCGTCCTGCGCAGGGAGATTTCAAAGCTGAAGGAGGAGCTGCGACACCTGGGCGAGGCCCTGAAGGAGCATGAGAAGATGTGCCCGCTGCTGTGCCCTATGAACTTTGTGCAGGTTCGGCCAGACCCTGTGGCCAGCTGTCTGCCACGATGACACCCCAGCTCGCTCCTCTTTTGTCCAGCTCAGAACCCGGGTTTGCACACCCAAGAGTTTCCCTCCGCACACGCGCCCAGGGGTAACTGTGCCTGTGCCCCTCCTGGGAGCTCTGGGGCCAGCCTGGGCTCAGCATGCACTTGGAGGGAACCTGTCTTTAAGCTCTAGAGCAGTGGACCCAGAAGGCGGCCCACAGGAATCACTCCTCACCCACTTTGGCAGCTAGCCGGTCCTGTCCTTAGGCAGGCTCTTTCATCTAGAATTTGGATAATAAAGATAGTTACCGTGTTTCCTTTGTCCTTCTCTGGAAACGTCATACCATGCAGGCGGGTTCCTCTGCTGTTCGTCCCCCTGACAGCCACATCTATAGCAGATGGGGAAGTACCCTTGGCTATGGCAGAGCATAAGACTGTGGGATTTCCTTTGCCACTGAAGCTTCCAATAAGTCTTTGACCCAGTTTGGTCCCAGTGGGCGAGCTGGCTGTGACTCACGCTTGTCTCACTTATTACCCAGCCTTCTCTCTGGCCCACCTTATCTTACTGCAGCTGTAGAATTCTATTTTTGTTTTTACTTATTTTTTTTTGAAACAAGATCTTACTCTATCCTAGGCTGGCTTGGAACTCACAAAAATCCCCCTGCTGTAGGCTTTTAAGCTCTGGAATTACACCACACTGGTTGTATGGGTTTTTTTTTTTCTTTTCAAAAAAATAATTATTTTTATTTTATGTATATGCCTGAGTGGATGTCTGCCCACATCCAGAAACTAATGCTGCAATGTTAATAGCAGGAGTCCCCAGCGGTCAGAAGAAGCTGTTGGATCCCCTGGAACTGGAGTTACAGGCAGTTGTGAGCCACCATGTGAGTTCTGGGGACCAAATTTGGGTCTTCTGCGAGAGTAGCCAGTGCTTTTAACTGCTGAGCCATCTCTTCAGCCCTGAGAATTTTCTGTGCCTGATTGGGCCTCCCAGATGCTCAGCTTGGGCATTCTGTAAGTCAGAACAGGGTCAGTGGGCAGACTGTCCACCCCCGAAGTGCTTACTCTTTTTGCAGAAATGCCAGAACAAGCCAAGGAAGGCCATGAGAGAAAGGCCCTAGGAGAGCGGTCTCTGCATCCTCACATTTTCCTTGGACCTTCAACGTTGTCTTTTTTGTTTGTTTGCTTGCTTTGTTTTGTTTTTCGAAACAGGGTTTCTCTGTGTTGCCCTGGCAGTCTTAGAACTCACCCAGTAGACCAGGCTGGCCTCAAACTCACAGAGATCCACCTGCCTCTGCCTCGCAGTGCTGGGATTACAGGCGTGCGCCACCACCACCCGGCTAGGTGGAGCTGTCTTATAAAGGGAACAGGAAGTGGGGCCAGAAAGGAAAGGACTTTGGTGTAGATGCTAAAGAAGAAAAACGAAAGAAGAAAAAAGGGAAGAGAGGTGATGCGGGCGAGGTCACGCAACCAGGGAAGGACTTGCCGTGTGAGCCCGAGGGCCTGTGTTCCATCCTCGGCATCTGTGTAAGTGGGAAAGCCAGCTGCCTGTGGAGCGCACCTGTGACCTCAGCTGGGGACAGACAGCTGGGTCCCTGGACCTCAGTGGCGAGCAGTCTGGCTCAATGTGTGAGTCCTGGGTTTGGTGGAAAACGCTGTCTGGGGGGCAGGGAAGAAAGTGAAAGAAGAAAAAATGGGGGCGAGGTCATGAGCAATGTTAGGGGACATCCAGTGCTGACCTCTGTCCTCTACATGCATGAAAGCACATGTGCTGGCACACATGAAAACATACACATGTACCATATACACACTAAAAAAAAAATAAAAGGAGAGAAAGAAAGAGCAACAAGAGGAAAGAGAATAGCTTGTGACCCGTCCTAGGCAAAGGACTTGAGATGGCCACTCCTGACTCCCCTGTCCTGGAAGGTAGCCCCCATTGGTCAATGACATGCAAAGGCTAAAGTTGCATAATTCCTTTTTGAGGCCTAAGAAGGCTAGCGTTAGAAGATGGGGTTTATGTCTGCTGGGAGGACCACAGCATGGTGTGGGTTGTTTGTTTGTTTGTTTGTTTTTATTGAGCTATATTTTTTCTGCTTCCTTCCCTTCCTCTTCCCTCCCCTCCTAACCTCTCCCATTGTCCCCACGCTCCAAATTTACTCAGGAGATCTTGTCTTTTTCTACTTTCCATGTACATTAGATCCATGTATGTCTCTCTTAGGGTCCTCTTTGTTGTCTAGGTTCTCTGGGATTGTGAATTGTAGGCTGGTTTTTCTTTGCTTTATGTCTAAGAGCCACTTATGAGTGAGTACATATTTGTCTTTCTGGGTCTGGGTTACCTCATTCAGGATGTTTTTTCCTAGATCCATCCATTTGCCTGCAAATTTCAAGATGTCATTTTTTTTCTGCTGTGTAGTACTCCATTGTGTAAATGTACCACATTTTCCTTATCCATTCTTCGGTCGAGGGGCATTTAAGTTGCTTCCAGGTTCTTGCTATGACAAACAAAACTGCTATGAACATAGTGGAGCACATGTCCTTGTGGTATGATTGACCATCCTTTGGATGTATACCCAAAAGTGGTATTGCTGGGTCTTGAGGAAGGTTGTTTCCTAATTTTCTGAGAAATCGCCACACTGACATCCAAAGGGGCTATACCAGTTTGCACTCCCACCAACAATGGAGGAGTATTCCCTTTACCCCACATCCTCTCCAGCATAAGTTGTCATCAGTGTTTTTGATCTTGGCCATTCTTACAGGTGTAAAATGGAATCTCAGAGTTGTTTTGATTTGCATTTCTTTGATGGCTAAGGATGTTGAGCATTTCTTTAAGTGTCTTTCAGCCATTTTAGACTCCTCTGTTGAGAGTTCTCTGTTTAGGTCTGTGCCCCATTTTTTAATTGGATTATTTGTTCTTTTGATGACCACTTTCTTGAGTTCTTTGTATATTTTGGAGATCAGCCGTCGGTCTGATGTGGGGTGGTGAAGATCTTTTCCTACAGAATGGTGTGTTTTTAAGTACAAGAGATGTTCAAGTCATCACGTCTACCCTTCAGTTTGCAGATGAGGGTCTCAGACCCAAGAAGAGGAGGTCACTAGTTCAAGAGTGCTCCCTGTTGGGTGCCTAGAGTCAGGCCAAGGTCCCTGCCCAGCAGCTGGTCAGGGCAGCCTCCTATTACCGGAGTCTGAATGTGACGTGTTCTTCTGGCAGCAGAATGCTGGCAGGGACTGTGGCTGAGGATAGCCCATCTGTGAGGGCGATCTACACATCCTGGTGCTTGTTTCCTAAAGCTCCCAGATCTACCCACTGAGTTCCAATGTGTAACTGCTCTGTCTACTATCTACTACAGTATTCAAATTAGCGTCTGAACCCTTGCGACTTCCTCCCCAGCTGCAGAGTATTCATTGAGGTCGAACGTGAGTTTGAGGAGGCCCAGATGACCTCTGCCTGTTCCCTAAGCAGTGCTGTGGCTGCAGGGAACCCAGACAAGGATAACCCAGGGTGTGGGGGATTGAATCCTCTCTGAGAAAGCAGGAGAGGACAGACGTCCTGAGAACCCAACCCTCGCCAAGCCGCCTCCACTCTGAAGAAGTGAAAGTCCCTTTGGTGTCAGAGGCAATGAGGACAGCACTAGTGTTTGAAGATGGGACCCGCCCTGCTGTTTTCACGGCTGCTGTGTGTAGCAGAGGCCTCAGAAGGGTCTCCTGGGCTTGGGGGAAGGGCGGTTACTAAGCAAGGTCCCCAAAGCATAGAAAGTGTCAGAGAGGGAGGAAACTGGTCCCTCACACCCACACAGCCACACAGCTTCCTGTCCGAAATCCTGCTACATTTTGCACCAGCTTAGCTGTGAACAGCTCGGGGTTGCTGAATTAGGACCCAGTTTTGACCTGGAGCCTTGTTAAGGAAAATGACTCTATTGGATGAAAAAGTGAAAGATTTGAAACCCCTTCCCTTACCCAATGATGGGGGTCTTTCTCCACATCCCAGGGTGTTGTTTACTGACAGGAGACTGTAGGCTTTGCCCCAGCTAGAGCTCAGAGACAAGGGGCAGCCCCAATACTCACCAATGTGCCTGCTTTCCCCTACACTCAGGAGGTCCTGGTGGGGTCATCTATGCCTCACAAGAAGGCATTAAGGCTGGGTGGGGAGAGAAGAGGGGAAAGGACAGAGGGAGGGAGATGGTGGTGATTCAAGAGTTTTGGACCTGGGAGGCCTCCTTAGGGCAAAGCTTTGCTGGAAACCCTCAGAAATGCAGCACAACTTGAAATGTGCGCAGTCAAGTCTCAGGACTGCCCAACTGGAAACCTCACCATGACACTGTCAGTTTGACAGGGTCTAGAATCATCTGGGAGACAAACCTCTGTCCTTGTCAGGGAGGGGCTTTCTAGATTGAGTTAACTGAGGTGGGAGGACCCACGTTAAACGTGGCAGCAAGATCCCATGGGCCAAGATCCCGGGCTGAAGAGAAAGGAGAAAGAAGGCTGAGCACCAGGCTGACGTAGATGTGACCAGCTACCCCACCTTCTGCTGTGTCCCTTCCCCGAGATGATGGGCCAGAGCCTTTCTTTGGTTGTTTTTAAATTTTGAAACTTACATTTATTTGTTTGTGGAAGGAGGGGCACATCACGCCACTATGCACAAGTGGAGGTCTCCCCTTCTATCATGTGGGGGTCAGGGATTGAAGTCAGGTCACCGGACTTGGCCGTAGACACCTTTGCCCATTAAACCATCTGCCAGGTCCCTTGTCCCTTCTTAAACAGAGCCAAAATCAACCCTTCTCTCTTCAGTTGCTTCTTGCCAGGTATTTGGTCACAACTATTAGAAAATAGATTAAAATTGTCGTCCCCACCCCCCTGTCTGTTGGGACAAGGGAGATGAGTGTGGCTTCTCGCCTCCCTGTTGTCCTCACCACTGTCATTAGAGTGACCCTTACCAGAAGTCTGTCTGTAGCCAGTGAGCATTGGTGGGGCTTCCCTGATGGGCTCTTATCCTGAGTGCTGGCTGCGCTCCGTACACACCTGTCCCTTGAGACCGCTCACCTGCACTTTTGGGTGTTCTAGCATGACATTTTCAAGTCCAGCATTCATAAGACGACCAGAAATGTCACCACAGACCAGACCAAAGACTACTGGCTCAGAATTCTGACCACAGCCCTGCGGGAAAACGTGAGGGAGAGTCCAGTGTTTGTACCCTGAAAGGCCAAAGATGTCCTTGGGATGTCCCTGACAGCTACTAGTCTGCCTGGTAGGCAAGACTTCTGGAGCAGGTCTGTGCCCAGCCCTCTGGGTTCTTAGGCAGAGAGGTCTTCTGAGAATCTCCAGATCTCATGGAGCTTACTCCAAATTCTTCCTCTAGACCAGGAGCAGGGCCCAAAAGCTCCTTCCGGAATGTCCCAAACTCAGACACATCGCAGGCTCAATTTCCCAGGTGGCACCTCTTGAAGTTGAGATGTGTCGTTAGGGACAGAAGCAGAACTGGGTGCAGAGGTGCACACTTGTACACACTTGTACACACTTGTACATACTCCCCAGCCAGGGTCACCACAAGCTTGAGGCCAGCTTGGGCTACAGAAGTACCAGGCTATTGCTGGGTCTTGAGGAAGGCTGTTTCCTAATTTTCTGAGAAATCGCCACACTGACATCTAAAGGGGCTGCACCAGCTTGCATTCCCACCAGCAATGCAGAAGTGTTCCCTTTTCCCCACATCCTCTCCAGCATAAGTTGTCATCAGTGTTTTTGACCGTGGCCATTCTTACAGGTGTAAGATGGAATCTCAGAGTTGTTTTGATTTGCATTTCTCTGATGACTAAGGATGTTGAACATTTCCTTAAGTGTCTTTCAGCCATTTTCGACTCCTCTGTTGAGAATTCTCTGTTTAGGTCTGTATCTCTTTTTTTAACTGGATTATGTGATCTTTTGATGACCACTTTCTTGAGTTCTTTGTATATTTTGCAGATCAGCCTTCTGTCCGATGTGGGGTAGTGAAGATCTTTTCCCACAGAATGGTGTGTTTTTAAGTACAAGAGATGTTCAAGTCATCACGTCTACCCTTCAGTTTGCAGATGAGGGGAAGAGAAAAATGTATAGTTCAATAAAAATCAATTAGAAAAGAACAACAACAAGAGTACCAGGCTACAGAGTGAGAACTATCTGAGAATAAAAAGAACGGGATGTGAGCTCACTTAACAGATTGCTTGTGTAACACGCACATAGCAATGCGTTCAATCCCCTGCAGCACAAACCAGGTGTGGTAGTATTTGTAATCCTCACACTAGGAGGTAAAGGTAGGATGATCAGACAATGAAAGTTAGTTCAAAGTTACCCTCAGCTACGTAGATGGAGGCCCAGTCTCAAACAAAAACAAACAATATCTAAAACAATGAGAAAGCAAGTAAATGTGCTCTGGAGCAGTGGTTCTCAACCTTCCTGATGCTGTGACCTTTAATACAGTTCCCTGTGTGTGGTGACCCTCGATCCTAAAGTTATTCAGTTGCAGCCAGGGCTTTTTACTTTAAGAAAGGCTGTGTGATACCAAGGATGAACGCAGCAGCAGGAAGACGATGAAAGCCGAGATGCGGCCATCCAACACAGCACACATCTCTTCAGTGCTGTGCAAGTATTGTAAATAGTCATGGTGGTTTTATTCTTCTTGCACCCATTTTTATTGTTTTATAGCGATGACTATTTGAGCCTTTATTGTTTGCTTAGAGCCACTTGGTAGTAGGCTTTTTCTTTTGGGCCACCAACCAGCTCCCAAATCATGACAGAGAGACTTAGTATTAGTTATAAATGCTCAACCTTAACTTAGGCTTGTTTCTTGCTAGTCCTCATAACCAGTTTCTCTTCAGTTACATTTTGAAAAAAAAAATTTACTTTTCTTTCTTTCTGTAGATCTTACTTTCACTGCTTCTCTCGTCTGGCTGGTGGCTGCCTGGCTTGCTGGCCCCAGGCATGTCCCTCTCTTTCTCCCTCATTCTCCTTTTCTCTCGTTCTGTCGAATCTAGATTTCTCCTCCAACTTACTCTCTCTGCCTGCCAGCCCCACTTATCCTTTCTCTGTCTAGCTAGTGGCCATTCAGATTTTTATGAGACCAATCAGGTGCTTTAGGTAGGCAAGGTGAAACAGCAAAGCATCTTTTCATTTGTTTATACTACAGACTATTTAACTGTGTAAAGGTGTGTGACAAATGTAACACATCCTTACATCATTAAACAAATGCATTGTAAACAAATGTCACACACCTTTACACAGTTAAAGTAATAGCCTGCAGTATAAACAAATGTCACACCTTTACACAGTTAAAGTAATAGTCTGCAGTGTAAACAAATGTCACACACCTTTACACAGTTAAAGTAATAGCCCGCAGTGTAAACAAATGTCACACCTTTACACAGTTAAAGTAATAGTCTGCAGCGTAAACAAATGTCACACACCTTTACACAGTTAAAGTAATTTTCACAACACTTCTTGATATATCATCTGTGCATGGAAGAATTAGACGCACAAATCAGGGGTCCTGGCCAGGGACAAACATTAGCATGTGAAGGGCTGACCTGTGCCCTAGAATCAGGGAGGAGTCTGAGGGAAATGGAAGCAGCCTAGAAGACGCCCTCTGTGGCCTAGGTGAGAACTGCCAATTGTAGCGGATTGGTTTTTTTTTGTTTTTGTTTTTTTGTTTTTCGAGACAGGGTTTCTCTGCAGCTTTGGAGCCTGTCCTGGAACTAGCTCTTGTAGACCAGGCTGGCCTCAAACTCACAGAGATCTGCCTGCCTCTCCCTGTAGCAGATTTATAGACTAAGAAAAGTCATTCTTGCCAACTGCATCCTGCCCTCCTCGCTCCTCTCCAGAGCCGGCTCTCCCCATTTGCACAGTCACCTCCAAGCGGCGAATCTGTGGATATGTCCTGTAGTTCTGCCAAGCTGCTTCTCTCTGTAGGCTCTTTTGAACTGGCTACCATTTCTTAACTCCCTCACTGCATAATGGTTTCTAATCAATACAAATTGTAGAACTTGGGCATTTCATGTCAGAATGAAAAGCCAGGATTTGCCTGCCCTTTAAGTATTAGTTAATCGATGCACTGCATACGAGTGGTGCATGGCATTCGTGCAGGGAAAACACCCTAGGCATCAAATAAAAATAAATCTTTTTTCATATATAATTTGTTTTTATCTTATGTTCACTGGCGTTTTGCCTGCATGTATATCTGTGAGAGGATGTCAGACCCCTGGAACTGGAGTTACAGACAGGTGTGAACTGTCATGTGGGTGCTGGGAATTGAACCCAGGTCTTTTGGGAGCATCCAGTGCTCTTAGCCACTGAGTCATCTCTCCAGCCCCTAAATAAATCTTTTTTAATTAAAGAAGAAAATAATATTGCTTTTAAAAAAGAAAATGATCTTGAACTTCCAATCTTCATGCCTCCACCTCCCAAATGCTGGAATTGTGCTGGGGACAGAACCCTGGGTTTAAAGCATGCTAGGCAAGCACTCTACAAACTGAGTATATCCGCAGACTAAAATGTATTGATGTCAGTGTGTATTTGTGTGTGTGCATGTATGTGTGTACATGCATGTGCATGAGAGTGTATGTGCATGAGTGAGTGCACGTGTATGTAAGCCAGAGGTCAACCTTGTTTTATATGACAGGGTCTCTCATTGGTCTGGAACTAGGCTGGTTGGTCAGTGAGGTCCCAGGAATCCACTTGTCTGCAACTCCATATAATGGGGATTAGAGATGTGTCCCCAAGCCTGCCTTTAAAAAGGAACCAAATGGGTCCTGGTGACCCAGCCCAGTCCCTCATGCTTTCCTGGCAAACCCTTTACCAGCCGTCCTCAGTCCCGTGACGTTTTTGTTTTTAATATCTAATGATTCCAGTGTCTCTGAAAGATAATTTAGTTCCCCAAGTTTAGAGATACCCAGAAAGTCAGGCAGAATATTGATTGATGCTTGAGTGGCATTCCCGAGAGGCAGAGGCTTTGCTGGTCTCACCCGTTCTGCTGCCTGGGAAGCACCGCCTGAATCCAGGGCCCAGTCCCCCTTCCTCTGTGTTTCCTGACGCGCTGGAGGCATCCTGGTCGCAGGTTAAGCTATTGCTTTCTTCAGAGCCTTCCGTGTTCCTGACAGACCTGTGGTTCAGACATAGCTTGTCTGCCTCCTGTTGCCATTGCTCGCTGAAATGAACAAATGCACACATGTCAGGGTCCTGATGTGTAAGACCCCATTGTTCTAAGATTCCTCGCCAGGGTCTTCCCAATGGAAGGGCCTCTTGGGCCTCACGGAAATACTTGAAGAGACGCCTCCTCTCTCCCTTCTTAGTGGGCCCTGTTCCTTTCGTCTTTTTCCGTTCTTCGTGCACGCTGGCGTGTGCATATGTGTGAGCTTCTGCATGGTTGTGCACAGACCTGTGGCAGCCCGAGGTTGGTGCCTAGAGCTGTCCTCCACCGCTCTTCCACCTTATTCACTGAGGCAGAGTCTCTCAGTCGAACCTGGAGCTCACGGATATAGAGAGTTGTACGAGCCCCACTTGCTCT
This sequence comes from Ondatra zibethicus, assembly GCA_004026605.1. Taxonomy (NCBI): domain Eukaryota; kingdom Metazoa; phylum Chordata; class Mammalia; order Rodentia; family Cricetidae; genus Ondatra; species Ondatra zibethicus. The sequence goes on along the minus strand of PVIU01001096.1, from coordinate 190,112 downwards.
GTAAAGCCATTTCCAGCTTCGGGGCTGGAATTATAGGTGAGCCACTGAGCCCACTTGGCATTTTCCACGAGTGTCTGGGGATCTCAACCTTGGCCTTCATGTTTGTGTGACAGGTGCCACATGAACCATCTTTCCCATGCTTGGGCCCCTTACTTCCCCTAGCCCATCACCCCCACTTAATTTTTGCTTCATCTTCTGGTTTTGCTCTGTCCTAGCCCAACCACAGAAGCCAAGACAGATCTGTATTTGTGAACAAATGCTTTGAAGGTTGCAGGACCCCGGCAGTTCTCTGAGGATCCACGGGTGCTTTGGAGACGCTATGATGAGGCTGGCATCGCTCTGAGGTCACCCTGCAAAGTGACCTTAAGAGTGCATGTTTGGGTCTTCCCATCTCCAATGAGAGCCATTGTTTGGGTTCCCTGGAGGAACCGTAGTGGATTAGGAAAGGAAAAACAGGAGAGGGCCAATAGAGCCCTGAGCCCACTGTGCAAAGCTGTGCATTTGTCAGACCAAGTCTTCACATTAAGAAGAAGATGAAATGTTTCACAGCCAGAGGGACCCTTTCAAACCCGGATTCCAGGCAGCCTCTGCAGTCAGTGTGTCTCCACCTCCCCTCTGGGCCATGCTGATGTGGTTGGCAGTCACGTATCACTGAAGACCATCTCCAGCTCATTAGGTGAGAAAATATGGAATCCTGTGTCTTTAAGAACTGAAACCATCTAGAAACAGGATTTGATGCCCGTAGGAGCCTGGAGACTTCCTTTTTGCTGTTCAAGTTTCAGCTTTGGTTATCAGGAACTGAGTGGGGGTGGGGTAGGGGGTAAGGCTGCAGCCGCACAGCTCTGTGAAGACATTGCACTCTGGAGATGAATACAGTCTTCTTTCTTTTTGAATGTGCCTCACTGTGGTGAAAAGAACGTTTGAGAAAGTCCCTGACTGACCCTACGCATCCTATGGGTTCTCTGGAAGAGGGGAGCACCAGGGCCAGCTCCCAGATGCTGGCCAGTCCCAGGAACCCCTCACATCGGCCTTGTCCCACGCACCCCTGGCTGCATGCGTGGATCCCAGTGTGGACCCAGTGAGGGTGAACTTCAGTACCTTGCAGCCATGGGACCCTCTGCAGGAAAGCGCCCCGGGTTCCCTGGTCCAATTTACTCAGCACGCACACAAGAGGACTTGGGACCAGGGCCTTTGACTTGACATTTTCGTCATCCCAGTTACCCATGCTCAGCACAGGTTCTGACTGACCTCACTCGCCCCTAGGACCACACTGACCAGCTCTACTTCCCACACTTCTTCTCTGCCCACACTTCCGAGGATTGACTTTGTGGGAGGCAGCACTGTGAGCCTGGAGGGTGAAGGGAGAATGGAGTCTGGGCATTGTTTTTGCTTTTCTGTCCCAAGCCCTTGGTGTGTGACAACGGCTGAGTTCTTCCAGGACCATGATGAGCTTTTTCCTGGAGCTCAGATGGGCTTCACAGACCCTGGTCGCGAAGCCTCTCGTGTTCTTTCAGGCCTACAGCTTTCGTATGGTAATAGCTCCTCCGGGTTGCTGGCTGCTCCGCATCCCTCCGCTTATTAGCGTGTCTATGCTGCGCATGCTCATCAGCTCCTGATTGTGACCCGCATGTCAAACGCAGAAGACCTCTGTCCTCCGCTGTTCCCTCCATCCGCCTTCAGAACCGTCTGCTTAGAAGCCCAATCAGATTATCACTTTCTCCCGTCCCTAGGCAGTTTCGGTTCTTAAACCCAGGTTTCTCTATTTTGTCACCCAATGAGCTGCAGGCAGTTCTCCGTGACCACCAACCTTGGCTGGACAACCCAGGGATGAGATGAGGTAAGCTGCAGAGACTGTCTGAAGTCCAGGTTTGGAAGGGGTTCCTCAGCCTGTGTAATGTCTCCTTTTAACTTTTTTTAAAGCATTTTAAAAAATATTTTTATGGTTTATTAACTTTATTTTTTATGTGCATTGGTGTGAAGATATCAGATCCCTGCAACTGGATCTTCAGACAGTTGTGAGCTGCCATGTGGGTGCTGGGAATATGAACCCGGGTCCTCTGGAAGAGCAGTCAGTGCTCTTAACCACTGAGCCATCTCTCTAGCCCCCTCCTTTTAACTTTTAAAGACTCTCTAAAGGCAGGCGAAGAGCCGCACATCTTTAACCCCAGCCCTTGGGAGCCAGGGCAGCTGGAGATCAGCCTGTTCTACACAGCGAATTCCAGGGCAGCAAGAGCTACATAGTGAGACCCTGTCTCAACAAGTAAACAATCAAACAAAAGTATTTTTTAATATGTATGTGTATGAGGATTTTGTTGCATGCAGGTGAAGACATTGCATGCCTGGTATCCATGGAAGCCAGAGAGGGCATCAGATCCCCTGAAACTGAAGGTACAGAGGAATGTGAGCTGCCAAGTGGGTGCTGGGAACTGAACCTGGGTCCTCTACAAGAGCGGCCAGTGCTCTTAACTACTGAACCATCTCTGCAGCCCCCTCAACGTTCTTCTTATTGATGACTACAGTCATAAAAGCCAAAGTGCCTGGTCGAGCAAAGCTCTCCTGGTCTGGTTTGATTCCGACGTCTCTTCCAACTGCACATCTGGTGGTCTGCAGTCCTCATCTGTCTGGTCCAACACTTTGTTTTTTAAAAATCTCTATTATATTATTTATTCATTTATTTGTTTGTTTATTGGCAGGAGCACGCATTTGTGCCACAGTGTGCATGTGGAGGCAGAGGAGAACTTGCAGGATTGGTTCTCTCTTCTCACCCTGCAGGTCCTGGGATTGAACACAGCAGGGACTCTTCCCTGGGTGCTGAGATCTGAATTCAAGTGCTCTCACTGTTGAGCCGGTTCCCCAGGCCTCACTCCTGGGCAGCTGGAATTTCTGAATAAGTGAATTGCTGCGCATCTTTCTAGCTCTCTTCAGCCTGCTTTCATCTACATACCCATGAACCCCAGCAAGGGCAGTTCCTCTGCTCAGGCGCCAGCCAATGGATGTGCCCCAGGGTGGGCGTGATTTCTGAGCAGGGCTGAGCAGTCAGTTTCAGCCCCGCGAGGGCACCTGGTATATCAGGGTCTGCTTCTGGCCACTGCTCCTGGACCTGGGAAGGGGAACAGGCGCAGGCACCTTGGTGGGGAAAGGAAGAGACTTCTTTGAAGGCTGCTAAGTAAATAGCTTTGTGGTATCCTGGGTCATCAGGGCAGGCGTGAGGTTGGAGCAAGGGGTTTTCCTGCCTGTGTTTGGGTATGAGAGAATACAAATGTCCCTTTCTTTGCATGAGGAGGTGCTTGGTCTTGCTTCAGACTCTCTGGGAAGATTTATCTCAGGGGTCTATGGGAAGGTCCTGCTTCGTGCTTATGTAGAGTCTGGGGCCATTAGGAGTGGGGAGTATTTGGTTTCCTCTGTGACTGTGATAAAGCATTCTAAAAGCAACTTAGGGAGGAAAGGGTTAATTTAGTTGACACTTCCTAGCAACAGTCAAGGCAGAAGCTCCAGGCAGTAGCTTGAAGTCAAATGAATGGAGGAACTGCTGGCTGGCTCGCTGGCTCATACTCCACCAGCCCAAGTCTACCTGCTTAGGCTGGGCTCTCTCACATCATTCTACAGTCCAGTCATGACCACAGGCCAAGCTGACCCGGGCAATCCCTCACTTGAGACTCCCTCAGATGACTCTAGGCTGTGACAAGTTGACCTCTGAAGCTCGCCAGGCCAAACAGGGACTTTCTTTTTGATTGGTTCCTCATTTCTGCCTTTCCAGCAAAGAGGCCTGTCACTCGTGCATGCCTAGCTGTGAGGTCAGAGTGTGTAACTAGGGTCCAGCTTACAAAGAATTCCATAGGAAGCCTTTGCCATTGGAGGAGAGAGAGAGGAAAGCAGCTAGGAAACAGCCATCCTTGGCTTAGGTAAGACTCAGAGACGGCTTGCCAAGAAACTTCTCTGCAAATGGGCCAGACCAAACCGAAGCAGGGGCGAGAGCTGGTCACTCAGGGCCTCAGCTTCCTCTAGGACAGTGAGGCCCGTAAGAGCTTCCTTGCTCAGTTATGGTCAGGGTTACGTAGGACAATACCCATAAGTGTTGCCTGTCTTCAGATGATCATCGTTGGGAATAGCTGAATTCTGTACCAACCAGATCCAGCCAACCGATTGTGCTTCCTGGCTATACTCTCCCAGGGAGGCGCTGGAGGTCTCCCTGTAAGAGAAACCACGCTGTGGCTATGTGAGTGCTCCTAAAATCCTTTCTCTCCCCTCCTAATGTCCTGACTACACCTTGAGATACGATTCCTCAAAGTTCACTGTGGAATCAATGAGTTTATTAGGCTTCCTTATGGAGCAGTGGTGAGGGGTGATGGGCAAGTGTGTAGATGACCTTAAAGCAGCCACACTGGAAAGTCTGCACCCAACAGAGATCCCCATGCACAAATGGAACTCCCCTCCCATCTTCCCCTCCAACTGGGTGGCCGAACACTCAGGTGAGGGTCCCCTGACCTGTCCCCTTCTATGAGAGAAGGTAGTGAAGAGGCCAAACTGTGACGATCTTTTTTCAAACAGGCTTAGCAGAGCTCCTGAGGATGGTGGCAGTTTGGCTGGAAGGATGTTCCCTTATAACAAAGGGGCTTTGGCTTCGGGAACAGTGAGTGTTCCCAGCCTTGGTCAGAAGTTGTTACATGCTGGCAACTGAGAGGCTGCCCTGGAGGGCAGATGGAGTATGAAGCCAAGCTGTCCTCAATTCTCAGCTCCATACACCCTGAATGATTGGCTTAACTTCTGTGTGCTTCTGTGTCTTGATCTATTAAATCCAAGTACTAAGCCAGGCGTGATGGTGCAGTTCTTTAAGGCCCAGCTTTCCCAAGGCAGAGGTGGGTGAATCTCTGTGAGTTCCAGGACAGCCAGGGATACACGGAGAGATTCCATCTCAAAAGACAAAACAAAACAAAAACAACTAATAAAATAAAATAAAAATAAATGAGCACTGGCATTACACAGTTGTTATGGTGGGTGTCTCTGCCACTGTTCTATTCCTGTGAAGAAACACCAACACCAAGGCAACTCTTCTTAAAAAGTATTTGAGTGGAGGCTTGCTTGCAGTTTCAGAGGCTAGCCCATTGTGATTCTGGTGAGAACACGGTGGCAGGAATGGCACAGGAGCCTTGGCTGAGAGCTGCATCCTGACCAATAGGCCAAGAGAGAAACAAAGGGCCTGGCATAGGCTTTTGAAACCTCAAAACCCACCCCCAGTGACACGCCTCCTCCAACAAGGCCACACCTCCTAATCCTTCTCAAATAGTGCCACACTCTGGTGACTATGCGTTCAAATGTGTGAGCCTATGGGGGCCATTCTTACACCACCACAGGAAAAGGAGTCTATGTGTAAAGAACTGGAAAGGAGCCGGCTCAGTGGGTAGACAAGATGCCTAGCGTGCACAAAGTGCATGGTTCAGTCCTCAGCACTGCATGAACAGGTGTGGTGGCACATGGCTATATCCCAGCACTTGGGAAGTAGAAGCAGGAGGATCGGAAGTTCAAGGTTATGCTCCGATACATAGGAAATTTGAGGCCTTCTTAAGATACAGAAGACTGCCAGGCAGAGGTGGCGCACACCTTTAATCTCAGCACTCAGGAGGCAGGGGCAGGAGGATCTCTGTGATTTCGAGGCCAGCCTGGTCTACAGAGCATATGGCAGGACAGCCAGTGCTACACAGAAAAACCCGTCTCAAAAAACCACACATGCACAAAATATAAAAACAGAAGACCTGGTTTCAAACATGCTCATGTGTGAGTGAGTGTGTGCACTCAGATACATACACATGCACGCATGCACATATTACACATACATGCACATGCATGCACACACATAACACATAAGCACATGCAACACGCATGCATGCATGCACTCGCCACACACACACATGAGCATGTGCTTACACACGTGTGTGTGTGTGTGTAAGGGGTCAGCATGTTCAGACAACATGATTTATCCAGTATCAATAATCTAAAATATAGCTGACAATGGACATAGGGGGCCTATGAGTCAGCATGAAGTGACCGACACCAGTTGTCTGGGGACTCCAAAAATAAATAGTTGTTGCGGGCTGCAACATTGTTGCTGGCGACCACACGCAGAGGTGGCCGCCGTTCCGTGCTCCAAAACAAGTGCTTTGCGCATGCGCCTCTCCCGAACAGGCAATGTCAGATCTAGCCTATCCCTGACAACCTGTTGATCTGGCGCCATGAGCTGACCAATTGCTGAGGGACACCTCAGAGGCGAGAGAATTTTACTATATAAGCTCGCCGATCTCGGTGAGCTGGGTCTCCTGTCTTCAGCTGTAAGAAAGCGCCTTAATAAAGCGTGATCGAGAAGAATCCTGGTGTCCGCGTCCTTTCTGCTGGCAGACGGGGCGCGACAAATAGTGATATAATCTGTAATATAACTACTTTTTTGCAGAATGCCACTTTTATTGATTCTACACAAATATAGCTTTGACAAGAGCAAAAACACTGATGACAACTTAGGCTGGAGAGGATGTGGGGTAAAGGGAACACTTCTGCATTGCTGGTGAGAATGCAAGCTGGTACAGCCGCTTTGGATATCAGTGTGGTGACTTCTCAGAAAATTAAGAAACAACCTACCTCAAGACCCAGCAATACCACTTTTGTGTATATACCCAAAGAATGCTCAATCATGCCACAAGGACATGTGCTCAACTATGTTCATAGCAGCATTGTCTGTCAAGCCAGAACCTGGAAACAAACTAAATGCCCCTCGACCGAAGGATGGATAAGGAAAATGTGGAACATTTACACAATAAAGTACTACACAGCAGGAAAAAATGACATCTTGAAATTTGCAGGCAAATGGATGGATCTAGGAAAAACCATCTTGAGTGAGGTAACCCAGACCCAGAAAGACAATTATCACATGTACTCACTCATAAGTGGCTCTTAGACATAAAGCAAAGAAAAACCAGCCTACAATTCACAATCCCAGAGAACCTAGACAACAAAGAGGACCCTAAGAGAGACATACATGGGACTAATCTACATGGGAAGTAGAAAAAGACAAGATCTCCTGAGTAAATTTGGAGCATGGGGACCATGGGAGGGAGTAGAAGGAGAAGGGGGAGGAAGGAAGGGAAGTGGATAAAAATATATAGCTCAATAAAAACAATTAAAAGAGGGCTGGAGAGATGGTTCAGAGGTTAAGAGCACTGGCTGCTCTTCCATAGGTCCTGAGTTCAATTCCCAGCACCCACATGGTGGCTCACAACCATCTGTAATGAGATCTGGTGCCCTCTTCTGGCCTGCAGGCAGACACGCAGGCAGAACACTGTATGCATAATGAATGAGTAAATTAAAAAAAAAAAAACAATTAAAAGAACCAAAAACACAAAAATGACTTTGAGGTCAGGAACCTCTGTAGACTGTACCTTCCTTCACGGGGCCTGTGTAGTGGTCTGTGTGTGTGTTGTGCCTGCTTGTGTAGCCTGTCTGTACTGGCTTGTATCTGGGTCCCTGCGGTCGGCTGCCTGCCTAGAGGCTTCCCTGCTGGCAAATAACGTATTTCTTATCTTCAAAATCCCTTCCACTCCACAGCCTCCCTTGCCCATCCTCCTCCCTGGAATCAAAGCAGGGACCTCACCAGTGTCTGTCGAGTGTTTGCCTGATGCGCAAGTTAGGCATGAGCCGTTCTAAAGGGCAGAGATCCTTGAGCATGAAATTTCGTGTTTGCCAGTCATCTATCTCTCTATCTACACCACACACACGCAAAATAAATCTTTTGCAGTGTTCAGGGCCCTAACTATACCAAATAAGTATTCTACCATTACGTTACATTGAAGCACTCTCTTTGTTTTTGGGTTTTTTTTATTAAGATTTATTAATCTTATTTTACATGTATGATTGTTTTTTCAAACATACATCTATCATGTGACCCTTGAAGCTGGGATTATGGAAGGTTGTGAGCTACCATGTGGGTGCTGGGAATCAAACTCAGGTCCTCTGCAAGAGCAGGTGTTCCTAATCTCTGAACCATTTCTTCAGCCCCACCTTTAATCTTTTTGGATAGGACACATTTGTTACTCTTGCCATTGCTATGAGCAAGATACCTGAGAGGCAAACTGAAAGGAAGAAAGAGGTGCTTGGCTCCATTTGAAAGGCTCGGTTCATGATGACTAGGCCCAAGGCACTTAGGCAGAACATCACAGCAGTGAGGACTTGTGCAAAGAAAAGTTCACACCACGTGTAAAAAGTGCACACCATGTGTAAAAAGTTCAAGTTCACGCTGTGTGTAAAAAGTTCACGCCGTGTGTGAAAAGTTCATGCCATGCGTGTGCTTTGAGTGAGAATTTGGATTCTTTATCCCTAGTTGGTGATGCCCTTTGGAGAAGTTTAGGCAGTATGACCTTGCTGTGGGAAGTGTGTCACTGGAGTGGCTTTGACAGTGTCAATGGAAGTAACTTTGACAGCTCAAAGCCTACCACCATGACTGCCTTGGGTGGTTCTCTCTCTTCCATTTGCAGTTTGAGATGTGAGCTCTCAAACTGTTGCTGCCACCATCCCTGCCAGCTGCTCTGCTTCCCCGCCGTGATGGGACGGACTCTTATCCCTCTAGAGCTGTGGGTCCAAATAAGGTGCTTTGGTCGTGGTGTTTTAAAACACAATAGAAAAGCAATGAGACATTATTGAAGACAAGAAGCAAAGGAAAGGATTACCAGAAGGGGCCACGGCAAGATACATCCCCAAAGACACACTCCCAGTGACCTTCTTGTTTCAGTAAGCCACACCTCCTACTCTGTGTCACCTCCAGTAAAGTCCCTGCATATTGAAGCCACCTGTGGTTAATCCTTTCATTAGCTCAGCACCTTCATGACCTCTGAAAACCCACCACATGTAGCGTTGTGCTTCACTGATCTCCTAGGCAAGTCCCAGTCTAGTCAAGTTGACCAAATTACTACTAGAGGACGAAGGGAGGTGACTGGGGCGTGTCTGCTCCTGTGGGAGGATGTGTGGCCAAAGAATGAGGGTGGCCACATGCAGCGCAGACTTTGCTTGCTAAGTCCGGCAGGGTGGAGAGCTTGCTTGCTCAAAGTCAAATAATTCTTCTAGAAGACTCATGAGGCATCTACAAAGATTCCTTTCCAGGTCATGACTGCTTTCTAAAAGAAACAATGTGTCCTCTTGACCCTTCTGTGAACTTTGCCTGCCAGATCCAACCGTTGCTCTCAGCCCAGTTTTGCTCGTGAATCTTACCAAGGACCTCTGAATTTCCCAACCACTGTTTTACATTCTGTTATCAGTTGCTTTGCTCATCATGGCAAACACCTGACCAGAGAGGCTCTTCCCTCCCCAGTTAAAGCGTGCTGGAAATGCTCTCTTAGACGCGGCCAGAGGTGAGTCTACTAGGCAATTTCAAATCCAGTGAGGCTGACAAAGAAGGTTAATCATAGCCCATTCTTTCCGTTTTCCACTTTACTTTTATTTGTGTGTGTCAGCATCTTAGTATATAGCTCCAGCTGGTGATCTGCCTGACACCAGTTACTTTTTCTTAAAACAAGAGTCTTGTTGCCTTATGCGTGTTGTATGGAAACCTTTAGAGATTTCTGGAATAGGCGGAGAGCAAATAAATAAGCTTGTCCTTCAAGTTCGTGTTTACTTTTCTGGGTGCTTTCAGAACCAAAAATATGTGTGCTCCCTCCCCCAGAGGAATCCCTGCCCTGTTTGTCTCTTTGTACATCTTTCCCCAGCCCTGGCTCTGAGCTGTTTGTAAATCACTGGTCCGCTCCATGGAAACAATGCTGCAATGAGTGATGTTGTTTAAATGCAAATTAAGGAAGTGAGATGGCTTCTTGTGGCCTTTGGACCGATAGCTTATTGTTGGCAAACATGAACTCCCCAAGAATGAATATTAGTTAATCACTGATGGGGCGGAACAATAAACAAAACACACTCCTGCTAACCTGGTGATGCAAGGTACTTAAGTGTTTGCTTGATCAGGGTGGTGCTGGCGCACGCCTTTAATCCCAGCACTAGGGAGGCAGAGGCAGACGGATCTCTGTGAGATTGAAGCCATGCTGGTCTACAGAATGTGTTCCAGAGAAACCCTGTTTTGAAAACCAAACAGAGTTTGCATGTCTTCATCTGATGGTGGTGGAAAGAAACAGGTAAAATGTGAGTCTTCAGTGTGAAACATAAAAAAGAATAAAACTTAAAGGTAGGGTTTTGTTGTTGTTGTGTGTTTGCACGGGGGCTTGTTATTTAATTTTGGCTGGCCTGGAACATTCTGTGTAGGCCGAGCTGGCTTCAGACTCAGATCCACCTGCCCCTGCCTAGGTGCCATGATTAGGCATAGGCCACCACACCCTGCCGAAAGGTGATTTTGAAATTGGCTTCCACCCTCTCCCCACCAAGCTGTGAATTCCCCATTCTTCAAACTGTTTCTACTTTCTCACCCCTCATCATCTGTTTAATCCTCTTGCCTCAAATCCTAGTGGGGAATAGGGCGGGGTGGGGGGTGGGGTGGCTCAGTTGGGAAGCTGTCTCCAGAACAAGTCTGAGCACCTGAGTGTGATCCCCCAGAACCCAGGCTAAAAAAAAAAAAAAGCCAGGTGCACCAGTAACGCTAACACTGGATAGACAGAGGCAGGATCCCTGGGCCTGCAGCCTGTTAGTCTAGCAGAATAGCTGAACTCAGAGTTCAGTGAGAGACCTTGTCTCAAAAGAATAGCAGCCATAAGGTAGTAAGTGGCTGAGAGAGACACCCAGCATCCACCTCTGCCCTCCACATACATGCACACACTCACAAACACACGCACACAAAAATGCACACAGGTGAGCATGCACACACGTGAACACACACACACTCACAAACACAAGCATGAACATCCCCCAAAGTGGGAAACAAAGGACAAATTCTTAGTTTCTTCTGCTCTGATCCAACAATACTCTGTAGCACCTCCACTATGGGAAGGTACGCGAGCCGGAAACCAGGCTGGAGACTTAAAAACACGCACACAGACAGACAGAGACATGGGGACTCGGGTCATCCTTGATACAAGAGTGCCAACTTTCTTGTGCTCCAGGGAAGCTTATTTAGGGACCCTTAACTGATAGCCATGCCCCAGCTCTTGGGATCTTTTGGCTGCAGGCCTCACCAGAACCCACTCCCCTGCCATCAGGGTCTCGTGCTCAGAGCAGCTGCAGGCACAGGGAAACAAGCTGTTTTGCTCAGTTCACTCCAGCAGGCAAAGAAAGTCAAGGGGCCAGGGATCTGCAGCCCCCAACAACTCTGGTCTTTCCATCTGCTTTTGGTAAAACCAGATTTTCTATTTCAAGAGAAAAACACTACAAGAAGAAATGAAGGCAAACTAAGAGTTCTCCCAAGACGCCCACGGACTCTTGCCAAACCTCATCTTGATGAGTTCACAGTAAATGAGTCAGTGCTCGCTGGCTTCAGCGCCCCTCTCCAGGTCCCTGGAAGGAAGCAGCTAAAGACTAAGGACTTGGAAATTGTTGGCTTAGCCAGCAAGAGGCCAGGACTCCTACTGCCTTTCAGCCCTTCCCTGCGCTTAATTCATTTCTCATTTGACTATGACTCCCCAGGGAGCAGAGTTATCTAGGGACCTTTCTGAAAGGTAGACAGAAGCCAGGTTTCTCCAGACCCCAGTGGATTACCCCTTGACCTCTGCCATTCATTCCGGCTGCTGGCAGGTAGGGTTCTAAGAAAGACATGTGGGGGTGAGGCTTGCTCTCTGTGGACACTTCCAGGAACTGAGCTTGTTTCCTGAGAGATGTCACACTTTGGAATGTTCCCAGCGGCTGTCAGGGGAACTCTGGGATGACTCAAGTGGAGACCTGAACCAGTAAAGGGTGGACTATGGGCTGAAACCACACTCTCCTCCCCTCCCCCCGACTTCATCAAAAGGCAGGGCTTCAGTGAATGCTTGAGCCGCTCACCCGACCACCAGGAAGTGTTACTAGACAAACCAGCGGTACTTTCTACCCTAAGGTGGCCTCATCCCTCCAGCACTGCATTTGCATATGTGGTTAGCTTTTTAATGAGAGTAGCTTCAGCATGGCCCTCTGACAGAGGCCATGTATATCCAGTATGGCAGATGGCAGTTTCATTTATGAACTGATTGAGAGCTAGGCATGGTGGTGCATGCCTTTGAACCTAGCACTCGGGAGGCAGAAGCAGGAGGACCTCTGTGAGTTCGAGGCCAGCCTGATCTACAAAGAGAATTCCAGGACAACCAACATAGAAACCTTGTCTCAAAAAAAACAGAAAAGCACCCCCCCCTCCCGCAACAAAACAAGAACTGATTGATAAGGCCTGAAAGCCAGTATGTCAGCTGACCCATCAACACATACAGCATGATTGTACGCTGCAAGCCGTCTGGCTGAGCATGGGGCTGGCGAGCTGTCTTGCTGGGCATGGGGCAGTGCAAGCTGCAGGGTTGTTGAGGAAAGACTAGATCTCAAGGCGGAAAAGGCACTGGTGCTGTGGTGGGGTTGTAATCCTAGTTCAGTGAACACGGAGGCAGGTGGGTCCCAGAGCTAGCTGGCCAGGCAAGCCAGTCAGACCCTGTCTTAAAAAAAAAAAAAAAAAAAAAGTTGAATGGTATCTCAGAATTGACAACCGAGGTTGATCTCTGACCTCGACACACAGCCACACCCACGTGCATCTGTGTTCACATAGCACACACAAGCACCCCCTACACACACACACACACACACACACAGAGAGAGAGAGAGAGAGAGAGAGAGAGAGAGAGAGAGAAACAGGAGGCAAAAAATAAAATCCTTAGAACATTCCAGATGGCGACCCCTGCATGTTGACTTGTTTCCCTGTGGGGTCCTGCACAGCAGTGGCCAGAGTTCCACACCACTAAGTAAGCTGGGTTCTACTCCAACTCTGTGCCAACTACAGGGGCACAGTCTTTCCTGTGCTGAGTGGAAACCGAACCTGATGCTTTAGTCTCCTCCCCGCTTAGTCCATGTCCTCCTCCCCGGGCACAGGGGCCCGAGAGGAACAAAATGTTGCAGCATCTATTCAGAACTGTGGTCAGCAGGGAAACCGGGAGGGTGGCACCAAGCCCTTGCGCTCACTGGTTTATGCAAGATGAAACGGAATTGCTGGAGAGGTTTTTGGGCAGCCACTCTGGCCCACTCTAAGGAACAAGCGCCAGGAAGGGAAACGACTATGGGAGACAAGACAGCAGGCTCAAAACTTTACTCCTATTTGCTTGTTTGTTCGGGGTGGGGGGGTACTGGAGTGGAAACCCAGGGCTCCTTGCATGCTAGTGCCTGTGCCTGTTCGCTACTGACTTATCCTATCTGAACGTGGACAGCTGAGTTTCCAATAGGAACCGGCAGAGTTTCTTCTTCCGTGTAGTTGTGCAAGGTTTAAAGCCCGCAGAAATGCTAGCGAGCTCACACGCAGAGACTGCAGCTGGGAAAGAGGAAGGAGGTCCACCAGGGGCGCAGCCCACCAGGCGTCCAAGAAGCCTGCCGGGGTCACTGCTTGAGCTGCGGATGAGGTCTGCACCGATCCAGGCCAAGGGAGCGGGTCCGCAGGGAATGGGACAGTGGCCCCCACCGCTCGCCAAGCCCCTGCTCGGTCCACCCGGAGCTGCCGGGTCCTCGAGGTCCGAGGCTTAGGTCCCCGAAAGAGGCGTGAACTGCCCCCGGGAGTCTCCGGCATCGCAGCTCCACCTGGTGGCCATCGGCGGGCCCACCGGGCCCACCCAGGGGCTCAGAGGCTGTGTGGCTCCAGCCCCAGGCTACGTGGGTTGTCTGAGAACTCTACTTCCCCACGTTCTCCAGACTCGCACAGGTATAGAGCTGCGAGCCAGAAGCCAGACCAGTGAGCGAGTCACGGCCTCTCACCTGCCTAGGCCTCAGGGTGCTCATCCACGAAGGATGTTAGAGTAAGATCCTGTGGTTTACTGCAAAGCCCAGTCTAGAAAAAAATGCCTCAGGTCTTAGGAATGCTACGTCCTTGGGTCCTTGGTGACGTCATCAGTCAGTAATTACCTCAGGTCCCGAGCTGCTGGAACTCGTGCTCCCAGCAGGTGACAGAGACCTTGAGACTTTTGCAAAGAAGTAAAGAGGCCTTCTTAGTTTCTAGTTTAACAGCGAGACGGTGGCAGAACTAAATATTTGCCATGTCTAAATAGTTGGTTGTTTCTGGGTGTTGTGTAATCTCAACACTCCAAAGACTGAGCCAGGGGGATCATACCGGGTTCCAGGCCTGCCCAGCTACAAAGCGAGACCCTGTCTCAAAACACAAACCAGGGACTGGTTAAGCTCAGTGGTTAAGAGCACTGGTCTCTGGAGGTCCCAGATTCAATTCTCAGCACTCACACTGTGGCTCATAACCATCTCTGGGATTCCAAAGCTGCCTTCTGGCCTCTGCAGGCACCAGGCATACATGGGCACACAGACACATAAAATAATAATAGCTCTAAAAACCCATAAAGCCAAGTACAGGAGGCTCGGGAGGGGATAAGAGGACGAAGAGGCTGCCCTGGTGCACACCTTTAACCCCAGCATAGGGAGGCGCAGACAGGTGGATCTCTGTGAGTTCCAGATCAGTGTGGTCTACACAGTGTGTTTCAGGCCAGTCAGAACTACATAACACTCTCTGCCTCAAAAGGGGAGGGTAATGAAGGAGTAAATATGGTCAAAATATATCACATACATGTATGAACTTGTCAAAGAATAATTTCCAGTTTAGATTTATTTTATGTGCACGAGTGTTCTGCCTACATACATGTCTGTGTACCATGTGCATACCTGGTTCCTAAGACCTTCGGAAGACAGCTTCCATACTCTGAAATGAAATTATGGAGGTTGTAGGCCACCATGTGGGTCCTAGGATCAAACCTGGGTCCTCTGCAAGAGCCACAAGTGCTCTTAACCATTGAGTCATCTCCCCTGCCCCCAAATAAAATATTTAAAACACTAACAAAGTAACGAAAACGAAACAAACAAAATGCTGGCTTTCATATCCATTGACCCAGGAGAAAACCTGGGCCTCACAGTGACCCTTGCTGACCCATTTCTGCCTATCCAGCTGTTTCTCGTTTTTGGTAGGCATTGCAGGGGTGAGGGGTGAGGGCAGTGAGGGGTGAGGGCGGTGAGGGGTGAGGGTGGTGAGGGGTGAGGGCGGTGAGGGTGAGGGCAGGGTCAGTTGGGGGTTGGTGGATACAGGTAAGGCTCGAAAGACAACAAAGACTTCTGGGGCTGTGCCTTTGGCTTCCCTGTTCCTCTGCCCTCTCTGCCCCTTCTCGCTCTACTTAGCTCCTTCCCACTCCACTCCTGTAGCTCCTCCATGCTCCTCTTCTCACAGATAACAACAGTAAATTTTTATGACCCCAGACCTTCATCCTCTGCCAAGATCATGCTATCCCATGTTCAGGCCTATATTATTATACTATATCATATTTGTCTCTGATATAAGTCCCTCCCTCTTCTCGTCACAGGGACCGCCAGATTTGGCTTTTGGATCATATGACTAGTTGGTGGCTACTATCAAAATAATCTACTTTTCACCTGGTGTGAGACCCTACACAGTACGGACCCAACACACCTGGTGCCCTCTTCCGAGCCCTTTCCCCCAGCCTGCTTCTCTTCCTGGAAGGCCTTACTGTCCTCACAGCCTTCTGGCTCTCCAGTGCTTAATGAGCAGGGCAGACTTGTAAGGGAGTGGGAAGAGGAGAGAGAAAGAGAAGGTCTGTCTCCTGGCACCACCCTCATTCCATCAGCATCTTCTCTCTGATTCCTCTCATTTAGCCCTCTTAAAAGAAGCACAAAAATACACTTTAAAAGGTATAAAGAGGGGCCACGTGTGGTACAAGAGAGTTCAAGGCCATCTCCTCTACATAGAAATCCAATGCCAACTAGAACTACTTTGTCTCTCTCTCTTTTTTTTAAGTCTAAGGAGGAGGCTGAGGACTCAGAGTGCTTACCTAGCATGCATGGAGCCCTGGGTTTATGATTTACATGGATAAAGTGATCGTGGCGGCTCATAACTGCAATCTCAGCTCTTAGGAGGTGGAGGCAGAAGGATCAGAAGTTCAAGATTATCCCTGAGCTGGGACGGGAGCCAGGTGGCAGAGTGTGTACAAGCACGTACACGGTTAGAACACCAGCAGCTCTGACAGAAGGTACTGGGGACACGCCTTGCCTGTCTTCTGGTCTTGGCATCTCAGTCATTTCTGGCCACAGCCCTGTCCAAGCCTGGCTGAGGCTTTTCTGCCCGCTTTCGTTCTTTGGTCCTAAATCTGAGGAGCCAGGCTCCACCCACAGCTTCCCTTCTCTGCTGGGAGACACTCAGGAGGCCCAGAGCCTCCCTAATTCTACCTCTGCTTCTGCCCCAGTCTCCAAGATCCCCCAGGTCTCTTGCAGAACCCAAAAACCCTGCAGTTTGGGGAATCAGTTTGTCAGGGTGTTTCAGCTGCAAATGGCAAAATAGTGGGACAAGATGAAGATGATGAGGGGTGATTTGCACAGGGACTGCAGGTTGGAGGGAGAGGGTCTGGGATGGGGGCGGTGTTCTGAGGACCCAGGTATGTCCACTGGTTTTCAGGACTTCCTCCAAAGCTGTGCTGCTTTTCCTTTTGGAAACAACATGCCTGCTGTGGCTCCAAGCTTCCCCCGAAGCAAGAAGAAAGGGGACAGGGCCCAATCTGTGAAGAAAGCCTTACCAGAAGCCTCAAACAGTCTCCTCACCAATATCTGTAACCACAGCTAGGTCACAACACCAACCATGGAGCAATTATGAGACGAGGATGGGACTCACCAGTCAGTATGCACAGGGAAAGTGTGTGAATGAATGAAAGATTAGGGATCTGTTAGCAAGAGAAGAAAAGGGGGCCACTGGCAGGTGGGTCATGTCCCACTCAGCTACAAATGCCTTCAGAACAAGAAAGCCAGTGTGCGTGGCAATTACCAGGGAGGGAGTGTCCTGAAAGGAAGGAACAGGGTGAGACTGGAGGAAACAGCAGGAAAGAGACAGGAAGTTCAATAAACACCTTGTAGCCAGGCTTAGCTTCCTCATCCGGAAGAATGCTCGTGCCTCTGGACATCGCTCAGTACTTCCAGAATTGAAGTCCGGCATGAATGCGGTCCTTGCTCAGTCTAGGGCTTGGAACTGGGTCAGACTGAAGCAGGACCTGGCCTTGCTGACCTGCAATGGCCATCCACTAACGTCTCACATTATGGGAGTGGCCTGGTTAACCTGCAATGAACCTCCCACTAGTGTCTCACAGAATGGGAGATTCCCCTCCAACAGGAAGCAGTGGTCGGTTGCTGTAGACAGATAAGCCAAGCAGCTGGGCTCATCTGCAGGACCTGGAAAAGCCCGACCTGAGTCAGGGCCTGACTGAGCTGTCCTCCCAGCCTCCCAGAGGCTAAGGCAGGAGGAGTCCAGCACAAGACGTGTTCAAGATCTGGATAACTCGGTGAAACCATGGCTCAAAAAGGAAAAGGCCTGAGGCCATAGATCCTCGGCAGGCAGCTTCTCCCGCACAGGCAAAGCACAGGCAATTCCCAGTACTGCCAACAGTAAAAAGGGGCCTGAGAAATGGCCCAGGAGATCAAGGTGCTTGTAGTCCTGATGATCCATGTTCAGTCCTGGGACCTACGTGATGGGAAGAGAGAAACAACCCCTGAAGTTGATCTCTGACATCCACAGGCACCCCCCCTGTCCCCCTGCTAAATGAATAAGTAAAGAATAAATCTAATAAAAAATATTTTTAGGGCTGGAGAGATGACTAAGAGGTTAAGAGCATTGGCTGCTCTTCCAGAGGACCTGGGTTCAACTCCCAGCAACCACATGATGGCTCACACCTGTCTGTAACTACAGTTCCAGGGTATCTGACTTCCTCACATGGACATTAAAGCAGACAAAACATCAATGCACATAAAACAAAATTAAATAAAAATCTTAATTTTTTTTGAGGAGCCTGTGGAGTATGCATCATTGCTTGGGAAGACAGCAATCAAATTTATCTGTAACCACGATTAATTACCGGGTGACAAAAGCTAAAAACAATGACTGTGTGCTTCCTGTCTCTTTACCGTGGAGTCCCAGTGAGCACGGCAGAGAATGTGGGAATGCAAGCATCTCATTTGCCACTGTGGTTGGCTGCCTACAGCTTCCAGAAAATTTGAGTATCTTTTAAAAAACAAAAGTAAATCAAATGAGAAGACACAGGCGGAAGCATTGCCTGAGGAGGCTGAGCTGAAGTGAGGAGCTTCCAAATCTCCCGGGTGTGGGTGCGGCTCCTGGGAGGTGGACTCCGAAGTCCTAGGAAGACTGCGGGAAATGTCTTCCTGTCTCATTAAAGAGCACTTGGGAAATTGCTAGTGCTCTGCTGGGTACATGGGCGGCACTCCCCATACTGGACAAGCCCTCAAAGGGAGCCTGGAAGAGAAGGGCAGACAGTTTTCAGTTGGCCTTTTCCCTTCATGCCTTTGCGGAAGGCTGTCAGTATAGCGTCCGTGCTACTACATGTACTATGGCCCTGTAGCGCCTGTACTACATGTACTGTGATACTACACCTGCGTTTGCAAGACCGGCAAGGGCCTGGAGATTTAAACATATGAAGACACACAGACAGAGACACGGGTCATCCTTGAACTCCCCAAGAATGCCCCCTTTATTGTGCTCAGTGGAAGCTTATATAGGGCTCTGGCCACACCCTAGTTCTCGGGATCTTTCAGCTGCAGACCCATCAGAACCCACTCCCCTGCCATCAGGGTCTCGTGCTCAGAGCAGCTGCAGGCTGCTCAGAGCAGAGGAAAACACGTTGTTTACAGGAAATTCAGGGTCTGGTGATCTGCAGTCCCCAACATATCAGAACCTCTAAAACCTGTATATGGTGCTGGGGTGACCACAATAATAAGAGTCAAGGCAACGAATGATTGTCTTATTACCACCTGCTTCATAGTGGCCATAGGGAGGGACTAGGATTTCAAGCCATAGCTTGGGAGCAGTGATTCAGAGCGATGCTGAGGAAGTAGGCGGGGCCTTCTGTCATGATTAATCTTGGTGGTCAATTTGATTGGACCGAGGGCCATCTAGATTAGTAAAGTACACTTCCAGATGTGTCCGAGAGCAACTCCAGTGGTTAGGATGGAGTCAGACTTGAGGAGACCATTGGACAGTGGTGAGCTATGAAAGTGCCTGGGTAGAGAAAACAGATTGGTGGGAGAGCATTCTGGGGGGGGTGTCTTGCCCTGGATCTTCTGACACCCCGGCTTTTGTGGCCTCTGTGATGTGAGCTATTCTGTTCTGTCATGCCTGTTCTGCTGTGAAGGCTTGAGGCCTGTGAAAGCATGAGAAAACAAATCCCAAGTAGTTGGTTACAGCATTGGGAGTTAATCCATGTGCTCATCGAACTCCGACATTGAGCTGTGTGTCATCATCAGCGGGTGTGTCTTTGTCTCTCTTCCTGCTGCTGTGACAAAGGGAACTTAAGAGAGAAAGTGTCTAGCTGACCCAGATCGACGTTGCAGTCCATCGTGGTGGGGAAGTCACAGCAGTGGGGACTTGAGGTAGCCGGCTACATTGCATCTACAGTCAAGAGGAGCTTCAGTGCCAGGCAAGATAGGTGCTGTGCCAGCCACTAGCTGAGAAAATACATCTATGCTATCCCTCAGCCAGCCGTGCACAATACCATACCGCCTTGCCTGGTATTAGTTGAGCACATGTCCTTGTGGTATGATTGAGCATCCTTTGGGTATATACACAAAAGTGGTATTGCTGGGTCTTGAGGTAAGTTGTTTCCTAATTTTTTGAGAAATCACCATACTGATTTCCAAAGATGTGACCACTGACACATAGTAGCATGAAGGTTATAGATGCGTGTTGGGAGCACAGCTGTCCTTATACCCACAGATCTCCTGGGAACCTGGAAATGTTAAGCACACGGAATTGTCTTTTCAATGAAAAAGATGTAAAACCTACTCTTTCTTTTTTTATTTTAATTTTTTTGTTTTTCTTGTGCTATACATTTTTCTCCATTTCCCTCCCGTCCTTCCCTCTTCCTTTCTACCCTCTCCTGTGACCTCCACATTTCCAATTTATTCAGGAGAGCTTATCTTTTTCTTCTTCCTATTTAGATCCATGTATGTCTCTCTTAGGGTCCTCTTTGTTGTCTAGGTTCTCTGGAATTGTGAATTGTAGGCTGGTTTTTCTTCGTTTTATGTCTAAAAGCCACTTATGAGTGAGTACATATTATATTTGTCTTTCTGGGTCTGGGTTACCTCACTCAATATGTTTTTTTTTTCTAGATCCATCCATTTGCCTGCAAATTTTAAGATGCCATTATTTTTTTCTGCTGTGTAATACTCCATTGTGTAAATGTTCCATATTTTCCTTATTCGTTCTTTGATCGAGGGGCATTTAGGTTGTTTCCAGGTTCTGGCTATGACAAATAATGCTGCTATGAACATAGTTGAGCACATGTCCTTGTGGTATGATTGAGCATCCTTTGGGTATATACACAAAAGTGGTATTGCTGGGTCTTGAGGTAAGTTGTTTCCTAATTTTTTGAGAAATCACCATACTGATTTCCAAAGCGGCTGGACCAGTTTGCACTTCCCCCAGCAATGGAGGAGTGTTCCCTTTCTCCACATTCTCTCCAGCATAAGTTGTCATCAGTGTTTTTGATCTTGGCCATTCTGACAGGTGAAAGATGGAATCTCAAAGTTGTTTTGATTTGAATTTCTCTAATGGTTAAGGATGCTGAGCATTTTCTTAAGTGTCTTTCACCCATTTTAGATTCCTCTGTTGAGAGTTCTCTGTTTAGGTCTGTGCCCCATTTTTTTTTTGAATCATTTGTTCTTTTGATGTCAAGTTTCTTGAGTTCTTTGTAGATTTTGGAGATCAGTTCTCTGTCCAATGTGGCCTTGGTAAAGATCTTTCCCCATTCTGTAGATTGCCATTTTGTCTTGTTGACTCTGTCCTTTGCTTTATGAAAGCTTCTTAGTTTCAGGAGGTCCCATTTATTAATTGTTGCTCTCGGTTTCTGAGCTACTGGAAAACCTGATCTTTCAACCAGAAAGCTGGGAATTGGAGGTGAATATTGGCCTGGTGGTCTTCAATATCTGTGGAGCCAGGCCATACCAAGCTTCCATAACCAGGACTGGAGGTGGCTAGCAATCTAAATGACCCTTGCATTATCTGCATAGCTAGGGGCTCCCCCAAGCTCCCAACAACCAGGACCAGGGACACCTAATAGCTCAAATGACCTCTATGCTATATATCTGTATGAAGAGACCATGCCAGATCCTTCCTTAGGTTCTGGTCCCTTAAGTTAATGCAGGCAACCTATCTCTAGAACCTGCTCAGAGCAGCTGAACATTGTCATGGAAACAGAATCTCAATGAAAAGCTCCTGTTTCCACAGAAGCAGTAACTCTGGGTGGGGGATACTTGGCTCTGAGGTGAATGGTTCTTGACAGGACTTGGAGCTGACTCAGAGAAAAGAGAGAAGGAGGCAGGGAGGCGTGGTGACTTGATACTTTTACTTTCTCTGCTGTTGGGTGGCTTGGAGCCTACCAGGGAAGCTACACTCTGCACCTTCCTCCAGTAACTTCCAGCCACACCCCTCACCCCTAGCTGAAGGCTACTCTATTTTTATATTTCTCTTGGGAAGTAGATTCCAAAATTTCCCTAAGACTTCCTGGCAGAAGAGCATGATTTCCAGTAAATCCAGGGTCGTGCTGATTTGCATCCAGTTTGCATAAATTAGCATGCACCCAGTTTTGGCCTCTTTGTCTCAGGAAGTCAAGGATTCAATGTAAATGGGCTCCAGATTTTGTGCCTCTTGGAAGTGGCAGAGGAAGGCAGCCATGGCCTTCCCTTGTCAACAAGAGCTTTCATTATCAGTAGCCTACCAATCCTCTTCCTGGACCCTCTGGGAAGGCAGCCAGAGGGGATTTAAAGCTTCAGTCGTGACTTGGAGGAGCCTAGGAGAAGGAGCAGGGTCACATGATGGGCATAGAAGTTGAGTTTTAGTGAGACACGAGTTGGACTAATGGGTCATTTAGATTTGAGTAGAGGATTGGAGGGAGCAAAGAAAGAGAAAACTGGAATAGAGTCAGAGGAAGAAAAGGAAAGCTGGGACAGGAGTGGAGGCCGGTGTGGAAGGAGGAAGAAGGGCTGTCTGGTGGGAGATAAGGCAGCTCACAGGGAGAGGAAAGGAAAGAGAGAGACTCTGGAGAGCTACGGAGGAACAAGAGTTGGGTACATGGAGGCGGGCTGGTGGGCATGCGCGGCATGACTGCTTGAGAGTGAGGAGGTGACTTTTTTAAGGAGTTCAAGATTAAAGTGAGAGGTCTGCTGATTTCCCAAGAGCCCTTCCTATGTTCTATTGGTGATCAGGCATTAGACTGTTTTTGGATCGTTTGGCTTAGACTCTGTCCTAGTGATGACTGTGGTGGGCCTGCCATTTCAGCATTGCGTGGCGGCCTGTAGCATACCCGCCCCTCACTCTCTGATTCTCTCTTCTGGGCTGGTTCCACTCCCTCTGTGCAGCGGTTCTAGGCAGATTTCTCATGACTCTGGCATCCCCACCATCTTGAGGTCTCCAACGCAATCCAATATTCACCATCATGCAAAGGCTTCTCAGGACCTCCTGCCCTCTTGGGGTTTCTTGCATTGACTTCCCTGCTACAGTTCCTGGTCTTGGAGTCTCTCTAAAACCATAGTCCATGACCCGGCCCCCCCTCGTGTGTGTTTGTGTGTGTGTGTGTGTCCAAAATCAGTACCAAGTGAGCAGCACTGTCCCTGGTACAAGCTTCTGTATTAGTTACTTTACAGTTGCCGGGAGAACACAGCATGACCAATAGTGAGTTGTTACACTGTACTAGTTACAATAGTGAGTTCCAGTTACACTGGAACTGTAAGCCCAAGTGGGCTCCAAAGGTCTTATTCCCTCAAGCTTTGTTATCAAGGCCACAAAAAAGTAACGAATCCCTCATTTAACCAATGGCTGTGGCTATTCTGTGCAGCTTCCTCCTCTCTGGCTCTGCTTGTTACTGAGTTGCAGAGCTGCATCCAAGGAGGTGAGGAAAACGCTGAGCAGCTTCTTAGCAGTTCCTTCTCCCCTGCCTGACTCAGACACGCAGGCAGCCAGGCAGCGGTCTGACTCCTGCCTCCACTCCACCCTGGGTCTTTCCCTTAAGCTCCAACTGCTTGAGCCGGGTGTGCTGACCTGTGCCTTTACTCCTAGACTGCAGAGGCACAGGCAAGTGGCTCTCAGTGAGTCCCAGGACTGCCAGCTCTACCTAACGACACTCTCTTTCAAAAACAAGTAAGTAGCCAGATGTGGTGGCGCACAACTTTAGTCCCAACGCTTGCGTGGCAGAGGCGGGCAGAACTCTGAGTTCAAGTCCAGCCTGG
This sequence comes from Ondatra zibethicus, assembly GCA_004026605.1. NCBI lineage: Eukaryota > Metazoa > Chordata > Mammalia > Rodentia > Cricetidae > Ondatra > Ondatra zibethicus. The sequence continues at coordinate 166,703 of PVIU01001096.1, read as the reverse complement.
TCTACAGAGCGAGTTCTAGGACAGCCTGGGCTACACAGAGAAACCCTGTCTAAAAAGATCCAACTGCTCAATGCTCTGAGACATTAGGTGGCCCAGCTTGGGTTCCCGTTGAAGGCTCTAGCTTCATCCTGTTTAGAAGTGTTATCACAGGAAACGGGACTTTATTCTAACAGGTGGTGTCTCAGGCTTTGTCAACTGTATTGTCCTGGATTTACCCTCGGCCAGATATCAGCCAAATGCACCATTCTTAGATACCTGAAGGTTTCAAGACTGGCTTATGGGGTACTGCTTGATGTTAAAGACTTAAGGACCAGGAGTGAGATAGCTGAACTGTGAGATAGTTTGAACTGTTCCTTGCTTGCTCCACCCATAATCCTCCATCTGTCTCTGGAGTCTGGGGCTGGGACAGATTCCAAGAAGCTAAGGATCCTATAATGGTAAGGTAGCGGATGCAAAACAGAAACCAGTGGCTTCGGTTCCAGGCAGTCAAAACAGAAAGGAGGCTGGGGACCTTCTTGGAGATCCAGTATCTCTGTGCTTTTCTGTGCTTGCCAGAACTCCAAAGCTTACTAAAGGAGAACCTCGGGAAAGTCCCGCTCTGCAGCTTCCTCCTGTGTAAAGCACATTGGGCTTAGTCAAGACCTTTCCAGGACTGAGGTGCTGTGGTCCTGGTGTGCTATTAATTTCTCAACTTCCTAAGAACCAAAGTTTGAAGCTATGGAAGGGGTGGGTGGAGATGGGGTCGGGGGAGTGTGTAAAGGTGGGGAGAAAAGTAAGGAAAGTGAAAAGGTAGACGAGTTAAAGAGAGGGGACATTCAAGACAACCCTCATAATTACCTCAGGGCCCTTCAGGTTCATCCAGGCCAGAGTTGCTGTGTCATCAAGAGGATTGGTACCCGAAACGAGGCAAATGGTATTTTCTGAAGTGGCCATCATATAGTCATCCAGAGTGCTCTCTTCCTGTGTTGTTTGTCCATTACTATACAAAGAGTAGTATAGTAGGTCTCTCTCCCTGTAAGTCAGAGTACAGGTCATATCTGTTGGGAGGCCAGGCTCTCTGTGCAGTGATTTTCACACTCTCATGAATGGCATAGCCCACAAAACGTGCCAAGAGTTGTTCCTAGGGACCGAAACTTAGTCAGTGTTGTGACTTTTTCTGGGGAAATGTGCCCAGACATCCACTCACTCCAGGTGGGGCACTGACAACAGGGAAGTTAGTTCACCCAAGCCCAGCTCAGAGAACAAGCGAGCTTATCGGGGTGGCTTACAGGAGAGAAAGCAACTTAGGGCAGCTATAGCTCTAAACAGCCCGCTCCAGCGTGGGCCATAGCGCTGAGAGCTCAGCACAGCTGTGTCCCCGGAGCTCCCGGCATGACTTGCAGGCAGCTGGTGTGGTCTGAGAGTCTCCACTTCCCAGCTCAGGTTTCTGCATAACCCGGTTAGGGGCCTTCCGAATAGCTAGCGAGGTTCTTCAAGTACTGGAGAGGTTTAATTCTTGAGCCTGTGAGTTTTGTTTACTTCCTGAGAATTTCTTTTGTTCCTTCTTTCTCCTTCCTTTCTTCCCTCCCTCCCTCCTTTCCTTCCATCTTTCCTTTCTTTTTTCCCCATTTATTGACTTAGGGGAGGGGGCATGCCCTAGCACATGTGTGGAGGGCAGAGGGACATCCTGTGGGACTCAGTTCTCGCCGCCTTCCACCTCCTGGGTTCTGGGGACTGAGCTCAGGCCATTAGGCTTGGCTGTAAATGTCCTCTACTGAGCCACCTCACTGGCCTGACTTTCTAAGTCTTAATGAGCCTTTCTCCAGGACAGAGTGTTTCAGAAGAAGTAGTCACACTTACACACGCACACAGCTTCTCGGCAGCCTTGAAACAGGTTCTCAGGGAAGTCAAATTAACCACTGTCTGGGAGGCCACACACAAGCCTTCCTGTGGATAATCCTAGCTGAGCCCCTTTGTAGCTGTTTCCCTCAAGGCCCTGGATGTGAGCGAAGCTACCCTGGACTCTTCAGACATGGAATTTCTTGCATGGTGGAGTCAGATCTCTCCACATGCTCAGCTCACAGTGGGAGCCTGAATGTGGGCTCTGGTGTCAGCCCCTGGCATTTACATCCTTGCTCCTTCACTGGTGGTCTCTGGGTAAGCTCTAACTTCACAGAACCTCCATCTCCTCATCTGTCAGATGGCAACGCTACTGCCTACTTGTCAGGGCTGTGGAGTAGGATGTGTTCTCCACAGTCCTTAGAGCAGGGCCAGGCAGAGGGAGCACTCACGACTGCTATTGGGAGCCTCCTTGCTCTCCACAGGGTCTAGCTGGGCCCCACCCCAATTCCTGGTGTAGAAAAACCCAGGACACACAGATAATTGCTGTTTTAAGTCACAAAATTTGGGAGTAGTTTTTTTGGTTTGCATTTTTGTTTTATAAAACAAAAGGTGCTGGATATGTAGCAGGAGAAGTGTTTTTGTTGTTGTTGTTGTTGTTGTTGTTGTTTTATAAAGCCCCCTTGTCTCAATTAGTAACAAAAACAACTTTAGTTGTCCATGCTCCTGCTAGGCAGGTTGGTGCGTGTCTTTAATCTCAGCAGTTCAAGACTACCATGTTCTACAGAGCAAGTTTCAGGTCAGTCATACACAGAGAAACCTGCCTCAAACCAAATAAAAGTGCATGATATTTCCAAATTAATTTGGAAGTCACCTTTTTTTCTGTTACATTTTTAAGACAGGGTTTCGTGTAATCCTGGTGGATCTGGAACTTTCTTCACACTCCCGCTGACCCTGAACTTGCAGCGATCCATCTGCTTCAGCCTCCTGAGTACTAGGGTCATGAACACGAGCCATTCCACCCAGATGGAGGCCGACTTTTCTAAAAGAGAAGTGTCTGATTTTTATTTTTTATGTATATGGGTGCTCTTCCTGAATGTGATACATTTCCTGCAGAGGGCATTGGGTCCTCTGGAACTGGGGTGACACATGGTTATGAGCTGCCGTGCGGGTGCTGGCAATCAAAGCCAGGTCCTCTGAGAGAGCAGTCTGTGCTCTGCAGTCCTGAGCCCCATCTTCAGCCCTGGAAGCCAACTTTTAATTTTGCCTGCTAAGGAATTACAACAAAACCACCCTCTTCTGTAGGTTAAGGTATTGTGCACGTAAGTGCACGTAAGCAATGTGTGCCCCGCGTGACCCCAGTTCAGTTCTCAGGACCCAAGCTGGGCAGCTTGTGTCCACTTTTTAACTCTAGTTCCAGGGCATCTGCTGTGCTGTGACCTCCACGGTCATCTGCATGCTTGCGGTGCTCATAAACTCTCAGACAGGCGCCCCCCCCATGCATGCGTGCATACTCACACACGCACGCGTGCACACACATACACCTTTAGTTTCATGAGGCTGAGTATACGACTCAGTTGACTATCATGTGCAAAACCCTGGGTTCGACACAACACACACAAACCAGCCATGGTGGCACATGCCTGTGACACACACCTGTGGCACATGCCTGTGATCCCAGGGCTCAGGAGGGGTTTGTTTCTTCCTGAACCATTTTAAACCACAATTGTTGGTGTTCCAGGACTGTGGTGTCAGTAGGAGAAAGAGTGGGGTGACATGACCATCATCATACATCTGTATGTATGCATATCCCCAGAAGAGTAGGGTGACATGATCATCATCATGCATCTGTATGTCTGCATGTCCCCGGAAGAGTGGGGTGACATGATCGTCATCATGCATCTGTATGTCTGCATGTCCCCGGAAGAGTGGGGTGACATGATCGTCGTCATGCATCTGTATGTCTGCATGTCCCCAGAGGTGGTTCTGCAGGGCATGCTGCAGCTCTGGAGTAGCCTGGCAGCCAGCACAGACAGGCTTGTCCTTTAGCTGCACTCGAGTAGAGCAGCAGCACCACTCTGGTGCCTGTGGAGAATCATGTGACATGTACCTCCACGGTGCACATCAACCTGTCTAAAGTGGCAGAGGAAAGAGCCTGAGCTTCCTGTGTCCTTCTAGTTCTGGAGAATCCAGCTGTGCACACCCCCTCGCTCCTAGGACACAGGTTGTATCTGAAGTTATGAAGATACAGGGGTTCCAGGTGTGTGGTACTCTGGGCTCTCCCCTAGGGTGCAGCCTCACCGTGTTTCCAGTGAATCTCATCTCCCTGCACTGCTCAAACTGAGCACATACCCTACGCCTTGACCTGTAGCCACGACTGTCATCTACTGGACTCTCTCAAGCCCTTCTCTTTGTCAAGCCACGGTTTCTGCAGGATGCTCTTGCTGTCTCTCCTTGCCTTCCCCTTCATACCAAAGCCTCCTTCTAAACTGCCCTGATAGTCACCTCTGTGATCTGTTTTGTGGTGTGGGGAATGGCTTTACACATGCCAGACAAGTGTTTCAGTCAGTGAGCTATACCCTTATCTCAGCTTGGTTTGCATTTGTGTGTGTGTGTGTGTGCATATCTGTGTACATATGTGTCTATGTGCATATCTGTGTGTACATATGTGTCTATGTGTGTATCTGTGTGTTTGTGTGTGTATGTATCTGTGTGTATATATGTGTGTCTATGTGTGCATCTGTGTGTATATGTATCTGTGCGTATATATGTGTGTGTATTTGTGTGTATATGTATCTGTATGTCTCGTGTCTGAGCGTGTGTTTGGCCATTTTCATGGTTCCCATCTTGCTTATAATTGGTGTTCAGTAACCATTTCTCAAATGACTTCCAGGCTGCAGAGGGAACATGACACTAACCCTACTCCACCTATGTTTTGTGAGTTAGATCTCTTAAGGGAAGTATCAGAGGGCAAGAACCCTGTGGCTGCCCGGAAAGACATCCTCTTTGCCAGCTTCCCCAGGGTCACCTCGGCCTCCACCTGCTGCAGAGGTGGTGCCCTTGATGGACAGGCTCAGTATCAGTGAATCAGCATTAGGCAAACTGTGGTGAGGCGGCTCAGAAACATCCACCCTGGCTCCCCTAGGATTAAGCACCAAGGGGCAGTAACAGGATGTGGCCACAAGGGGCTCTCTTGAGCAACTCCACACTCCTAGAGGTTGGAGGAGTTTCTCACTGGTCTCTCTAGTCTCTTGGAGGGAATATAGATTCCAAAGCCCACCCTCCCCACCTCTCCCCTCCCCCCTCCCCCCACGTGCCACACTCCTTTTAACACCTGCATGGGTTGTTGTTGTTGCTGTTTACCTCTAAGCTGTTTTACACACTTACACGTCTTCCCTTCTTGCAGCCCTTTCCACAGACAGACAGACAGACCCCCTAAGGGAGGAAACACCCCATTTTTTTTTCACTCTGCAGACTTTAGACGATTGCAGTGGAGTTCCAAACCGTGGCTTCCTGTCTTCTGAGACAGGCGGATGACTGTCCTTTTTCATCTCTGCTCTGTCTCCTGACTCTGTCCCTTTCCATAGCTGCCTAGGTTGTGGGCTTCCTCATTTCTAGCCAGGCTTCCTAGAGGAACCCCGGGCCTCCAGATAGCCCCATGCTCCTCAACTCTCTACCCTGGAGCCAGAGGGAGCTTACTTCCATCAGACACTGCCCTTCAAGTGATTCCCAAAGGCCTGTGTGTTCACACAGCTCCCCAGACCCCCAGAGCCTACCTCTCCCCTGTCCCTCCAACCTCAGGCTATACAGTCTTTCAGGGACCACCCTGCACTTTCAGGCCTGTCTACTTCCTAGGCCTTCCTGCTCCCTGCCCCCCCCCCCCACCGGGGCCTTGCTTGGCAGAGTCCCAGACCCATGCTGACTTCAAGAACCCTCCTACAAACAGATGCTGTCCCCCAAAGACCCAAACCTTCCAGGGTTTGAAGGCCATCACACTGCATTGGCCCTTGGCACCTAGAATGAGTTCTCTAGAATGATGTTCTCAGTGCCTGGCTGGCTGCTGACCTTCCAGGTGGAGGGCGTGATGATGGAAGAGAGCCTGACCGCTAGGGAGCATTTTAACTGTGTGCTGTGTGAATGCGGTTGTGAGTTTGTTTTTGTTGTTGTTTTGTTTTGTTGTTGTGTTGTTTTGTTTTGTTGGTCTGAAAGACTCACACCCACCCGTGCAGAAATCCTCAAATTAAAGAGATGTGGTGTGATCTTTGTAAATCCCACCCCAGGACAAGCTGGTGAGGAGTAAACCATTAATTTGGCTCCAGTAGGAGGGGGAGGGGAAGCCCTCCCCCCAGTCTCCTCAGCACTCTGGGTTAATGATTCTGGGGTTGTTTTCCTCACAGCCAAGGTCCTATCTAATCAGCACACTGCTGCTCCCTCCTTTCTTAAGAATAACTTGACTCACTCCAGTAGGGCCCTCATGGGGTCAAGAGCCTTGTTTGGCAGCAGGAAATGGTTGGTGTGGGCAGGTCTTGAACTAGCTTCCTTTCTCTGCAGCAAGCCGTTGGTGCCCAGGCCCATTCTCTCTCTCTCTCTTTCTTTCTCTCTCCACTTAAAGCCGAAGTTGGCCGGCCTCAAAGGCAGCTCTAAGGCCCACAGACTCCCCAACACGAGCTTTGAGAATTTGATTCTTGGAGTTGTAGAAAGTTTTGAAGATTGGATATGGAGAAAATAGTTCTGCTTAGCCTTTCAAGAGTTTAATTAGTGGCTGGGGAGATGGGAAAGGAGGTCTGGAATTCCAGGAGGGAGGTCTGTTTAGAGCAACAGTGCAGGCAGGGGCAGCCGAAGGGGTGGTCTTGACCCTTTTTAGATAGGGTTGGCTATTGGCTAGGAGTCTGCTGTAGTTCAAAAGCCAGCTCACAGTTCCCAGCTATATGTAGTCTTCCCAGACCCCAAAGCCCCCTTTTCCTCCTCTTAATCAACAGTGCCAATGCCTTTAGAGTTTCCTGTCAGGGTCTGGTAGCCAGCCCAGTCTGAACCTACTCTCTCTTGTTCTTCAAACAGGACTCTGCAGAAGGAAGTGAGCTGGGGTGACCCCTGCCCTGCAAAGGTCCCGGCCTACTGGATGATGAGGTTACCAGCCCTCTCAGACTTCTTTTCCTAATAACAGTCGCGGCTTCTCGAATCTTAAGATTGCTACATAAGGAAAAAGATTCAAGATATGTTTCAGGAAATATTATTACAATGCAGACATTTGAGACACTAAAATTATAAGAACAATCACCAATGTACTCTTTCCTTAAACATACAACCACCCGGTGTGATGGCATGGGTTTGATTCCCCAGGACCCATGTGGTAGAAAGAGAAAACCAATCTCTAAAAGTTGTCCTCTGACCACCACGTGCTGATTCACACACACACACACACACACACACACACACACACACACACACACACACACACCTCCATCATAGTATAAATTCTCATTTTGTTATTTGGTCTGTTTCCAGTGTTCGGACATTAAACCATTTTCTAGGATTATTCTCACAGCTGTCTTGATACAGAAACACCCGCGTATAGGCATGTGTGTTTCTCTCAGGTAGACAGATATGTGCAGAACGACTAAGTTCAAACAGTCTTAATAACCAGTGCTGATGCTCTTCCCCCATCCCTGACTAGATCTAGGACCCTTATCACTAGACAAGGAGAACACAGCCATAGCCGTGGGGCACCCGCTTCAAGGAGAGGGGGAGTCCTCATCCGGGTGCAGCCAGGAGTCTCGCGATGACATCACAGAATTCACTATGAGGTCACTCCTGAAGTTCTGGGTATGGAAATGCAGAGAGCCCTTCTCAGAGTGAATGGTTCTTTATTCAAACTTCAGTAAGAGAGCTGGAATCGATTCTAGGGGTTCACCCTGGGCCCCGGGCCCCTTTGCAGCTTGGTGCTTTGAGTTGTACTTTAAGAAGCCTCAAAGATCACTGTCTCCATGACCTCAGATGTCACAGAACCAATGATGTCCAGGGCCTGACCACTCTCTGTCTCCATGATGGCCTCCACATTGGTGGTCTCCAGTGTCTTGGCCACGATGTTCACATCCTGGTCACGCTGTGATGCCAGGCCTTTTGCGGCCAGGTTGGCTCTGATGTTCCTCAGGAACAAGCTGATTCTGCCAAACCGCTTGCTCGTAGACACAGAGCTGGTGGTGGAGAGGGTTCTGCCTAATTTGTGGGAGCTCCGGGACTCCTTCGTGATGGGGACATGGCTGACCCCTTTGTGCGACCTGTTTCGCTTGCTTCCCCTGGGGGTACCTTTTTCCTTCTCATCCCGAGCAGATCTGCAGCTGGGTGATTTCCGAACCCCCTTTTCCCCGGCTGTCTTGCAGTGACCTTCTCCTGTCCTATGGTGGCGGGAACTCCTGCTGCCAGCCCTGTCCTTTGCTCTCCGCTCCCTTCTTTCTCTCCTTTCCTTGTTGGCTTCAGTGTTGCCCTCAGGGGCTTTCTGCTGTGCAGTCTGTTCAGTTTTCTGGCTTTCGCTTGGCAAGGTCAAGGCAAGAGCTGCCGTGTCTGAATCGGTTGCTGTCTCTCCAACAGACTTGCTTGTAGGTTCTATTTGTGCAATTGCCATAGCCATGCTCTCTTTTCTGGAGATGCTGGCGGATGTACTGGAAATATACTCCAGGGATTTGCTGGCCGCCCCCGCCAAGGCAAACTTCATGCTTTGTGGGGACATCTTGCCAGCGCTTGCGATGGTCAAATGGCTTTTGCTTCCCCTTGCCCCCATGGTAGCACTCCCTGCTATGGCTGCGTTTATCTGCCCAGAGTCTAAAGACCTGGTTGCTGCCAAGCTCAAAGCGCCTGCTAGGCCACCCGCTGCGGCTGCTGCTGTCCCTGTAGCTGACTCTTTGGCAAGGTTTTTTGATTTTGGTTTGGGGATGGATTCATCCCTCACAGCGGTAGGTTTGCGAGAGTTGTGATGGGGTCCCTCGCCACCAGCAAAAGCAGCTGAGCTGACCCCATGCACATCTGTGACCATGGGGAGGCTTCTGACGCTGACCTGGTCTGGGTCTCCTTTTCCTTGGGACTCTGCCACTGCTGCATTTGATTTGTCTTCCTCATCCAACAGAGGTATGCACACCATGTCCTCTGCTGGGATGGCGTAGGTGCTGCTGTTACTGTCCACAGGTGGTCTTAGGAGGTATATCAATTTTTCCCAATAGGTAAAGAGGTCGTCCCGTCCCTCGAGAGGGGGACACAACTGCAGGTAGCAAGACCGGCCAGTGGCAAACTTGAGGCGTAGCTGTTGTTTCTCTCGGTTGTGAACAGAGATCCTTACGAACTTCAAAGGAAGGAGCCTGGTGAGCTCCAAGGCCTTTGCAGCCTTGCGATTTTTGCCCTTGATGGTCTGGCCACGTCCAGGAAAGTCTTCACAGCCCGGGGCTGGTCGGGCCAGTAGCATGACATCAGGGAGTGGAAGGATGGGGCTGGTGCACGCGATGCCCACGGTCACCATTCGGACACGGTTGTGCACGTCAATCACTTCTCCCCGTTTGGTGATCTGGATGAAGTCACTCTCAAATATGGGTGCGTACTTGAATATATCATACTCTCCTTTGTATAGCTGTCGCTGTAGCTTCCCCATGGCAGTGTTGAACATGCCGACGCCGGAGCCGCTCTGGGCTGTGTAATATGGTAACAGAAACTCAGTCTTCGTGGTCATTTTGTGTCAAGAAAGATGCACTGGCAAGGTGTGTTCCCGCGTCTGTCTTGGTCTCTGCAGATGAGGGAGCAAGGATGCTCCTGGGTCACAGAGCTGGCACCTACAGCAGATCTCTCAACCCCACCCCCACAGGCCCCCAGTTTGCCTCAGAGCCTCCCAGAGGCCTGGGCTGGGGGTGGGAGCACAGATGATTGACAAGGGGGGGCTGTTGGGTGCCTGGACCCCAAGCCCAATCTCTCCAAAGAGGTAGAGATGCAGGGTAGATTCCAGGGAGGTCTTCTTCTGGGTCTAAAAACCCTCCGACCTCCGCCAGTGATTGTTTTGAAAGCCCCCTGAACATCTACCAACTGCAGCCCTAGTGGGAGAAGGGACCACTAGTGCCTGCAGCCCTGCACAGCCACACTTAGCCCCTCCCTTTGTGACCTGTTGCTGCTGCATCCCCCTTTGTCCCATCCTCCAGCTGCCCCACAAGAGGACAGGGCTTCAGGTGGATGCCAAAATGGAAAGGTTTCAACATGGAAGAATTGTATAGGAGGACTTCTTTCAAACTGGAAAGATTCAAAGCCTATGGGAATGCAAGGGGCAGGTGGATTGGAAGCTTCTGAGCTTCTGGTGTCACACTTTATTGGATAACCTGGAGTACTGGTCTTGATCCTTCTGCGAAACCTCACTTCATGTTGCTGGTGATAATCTTTCATGGCAGCTCTGGCCTTTACTAATTAAGATAAAAATTAATGCTTACGCACACTGTCCTACGTATGATATTTCACACGTTACTGGAAGACCCGCCCATGTGTAACTAATGTGTAACACTATTGTTACTATTCTCGTTTCACAGGGTAAGAAAGTGAGTGTGAATTGCCTGCACCCACAAACTATGCTATTGGAATTCAGGTCTCACTGATTCTAAAACCTTTGCTTTAAACCTTTGCTGTAGGGCTTTGCCTCTTGGGGGAAACTTGGGCCACTCAGATGTCTCCAAAAGGATCTGTTTTTACTACATCATGGGAAGTTGTACAATTGTGTGTGTGTGAGAGAGAGAGAGAGAGAGAGAGAGAGACGGAGAACCACTTCAGACGGTGGGTGGGCTGAAGTGGGGCATTAAATTACCCCGTGGTTTGTCCAGTTTTGTTTTGGTGGGGGACGATTTACTCTCTTAAGGACCCCAGGTTTTGCTTCCCACTCTCCCACACTGTGCCGGTGAAATGCAGAGTAGAGGGGTGGCAGGGAGGACACAGAAGTCCCCAGGCTGCCAGGCAGAGCTTTGACAATCTGCTTACACCTGTCATCGTGACTCTGCCTGTTGCCACACCTACATAGCCAGTCAGACTCAGGACTTCCAAACTGTGGTCACCTGGGCCCTTACTCCAGACTCTCCCAGTTGGTTTGATAAACTCTTACTCCAGACATCCGTTCCTTAAGGACAAGGACTAGCTATCACCCTGTGGAGGCACACACACCTGTGTATTGACTGATAACTTAACGAGCAAAATACAGATTCTCCATGCAATACACTCAGCCGTGAACAGGAATGGAATGTTGATTTATGCTTCGACGTGGGTGGACCTTGACACTTTGCCAAGTGAAAGAAGCCAGACACGAAAGGCCACAGGACAGGGAAGCCTGAAGCAATGAATGGTTGAGTAGTTTGTCAGGAGCTGGAGGTAGGACCTGGGGATGACAACTGTCTGGGTGCCAGTCAGTGGTGGCTGCACAGCGTCATGCATGTGCACAAAGCATTTGAATGTGAAGTATTAGGGTTTGTATTTTTCCATTCATATACACGACACTTGCACCCTTAGCACTCCTGTTTGAAACCTGTGGTTTTAAAAGCATAGCCTTCCATCTCAGGTAAACTGAGGGACTCCGAGCAGCTTTGGAGCTCCCTACTTCCTCACATGTGCAATGGAGCAATGCTTTTGGGGGCCGAAAGGAGAGTCCCCCCAAGTCCCTGTGCTAAAGGCGCCAGGACCTGTACTGTTGGGTGTTAGGGCCCTGCCGGGGGGCAGGAGTCCTCTGTCACCGAGGAAGAGCCTTTAAGGGATATAAGGGGAACCCCGCTCTCGTCTTCTCTTCCACTCTTTGCTTCCTGGTTGAGAAGTGATTTTGGTTAACTGCACACTCCCTACCAGGATGTCCTGCATCGACACAGACCAGAAGAACAAGAAGAATCCATCAAAGGCTGACACATCTAAACCGTGAACCTAAACAAGCTTTTCTCTTTTTCAGTGTTTCATGCGTGTGAGCGGTGTTTGTTCAAGCACATGTGGAGGCCCAAGCTTGATTTTCTCAGGTACACCCAGATCTGGAGACACGGCTGCTCTGGGGATGCCCGTCTCTGTCTTTTAAATCTAGAATTACAGGCAGGTCACACGGTGTTTACGTGGATTCTGAACTCAGGTCCTCACACTCTTGTGGCAAGAACTTGAACTACTAAGCTGTCTTCCAGGCTCTGATTTTCCTCTTTAAAATGTTTTATTGTTTTCATTCATTGTGTATGTGTGTGTGAGTGTGTATGTGTGAGACTGAGTGTGTATGTGTGTATGTATCCGTGTGTATGTGTGAGTGTGTGTATGTCTGTGTGGTGAGTGTGTATGTATGACAGTGAGTGTGTATGTGTGTATGTATGTGTGTGTATGTATGAGAGTGTGTGTATGTGTGTATGGCTGTGTGTGTTATGTGTGAGAGTGAGTGTGTATGTGTATATGTATGTGTGTATGTGTGAGAGTGTATGTATGTGTGTATGTCTCTGTGTGTGTATGTGAGAGTGTGTATGTGTGTATGTATGTGTCTCTGTGTGTGAGTATGTGTGAGAGTGAGTGTGTATGTGTCTATGTGTATGTGTGTATGTGTGTGTGATTGTGTATGTGTGTGTATATGTGTGTATGTCTGTGTATGGGCTTGGGGCATGTACACACCACAGTCACATGTGGTCAGAGGATCACTTGTAGGAACTGAGTCTCTGATTGCATGGGACTGGACTCAGGTCATCAGAGTCAGCAACAAGAGCCTTTCTTCACTGGACCAGCTCACCAGCCCACATTTCTCCTTTTGTTTATCTCAGGAATTTTGCTATCGTGACAAAGCTAGCTAACACTTGGAATGATGCATGAAATGGATAGCATGTTTGTTAAGGTGAATCCCTGGTTATTGGGAATCTACAACCGTTGGTGTAATAAGCCAATCAAACCGAATTAATATATCCGGGTTTATTCTGAGCAAAGCATTCCTGGGTGGCCCCACAGAAAGTTGAGAAGACCATGAGAGGAACCCATGAGGTGGGGGTGTTTGAGTTAAGGCCTCACCCCAGCCCCTGGCATCCATATATCCGAAGGGTCTGGAATGTTTGGGTGGAAGTTCCATCCCAAGCCCCCTCCCCTGGAGTTGCTTCAGTTCAGACTCTACCCCTGAGAAAGCCTGCCAAACAATGATTCCCTCCCCAGAGATGCTCAAGACCACTCCCACAGGGTATTTAAACTGCACCCCAGAGAACAAAGGTGGTTTTCAGGTCTTCCTTCCCTGGCTCCTCTTTGGGGGATGGAAAGCCATCCAGGAGCATTGGTATCCATTAAACCTGGGCCTTTTCTAATTCGGTTTGATTTAGTGTGATTTGGATTATTGCATGGGCAGAGTGACTTATGGGGTGCAGAAACTTTCCAGGGAGCTTTTGTTTTTGTTTTTTTGAGACAGGTTTTTCTCTGCAGCTTTAGAGCCTGTCCTGGAACTAGTTCTTGTAGAACAAACAGACTGGCCTCGAACTCACAGAGATCCACCTGTCTCTGCCTCCCTCCTGGGATTAAAGGTGTGGGCCACTAATGGCAGGCTTTCTGGGGGAGAGTATTGTCCCTCCGGGGGTGGAGTCACTGATGGCAGGCTTTTTCAGGGGCAGAGTCTGGACTGAGGCAACTCCAGGAGAAGAGGCTTGGGATGGAACTTCCACCCGAACATGCCAGACTCTGGGTATATGGATGCCAGGGGCTGGGGTGAAGATTACTCCAGAACAATGTTGTCCTCATCAATGAACGTAAGCTGTGATTAGCATCCAGCCTCACCCGTGCTTTGCAGCCCGGTGTGAATTTCTCAGAAAGTACACTTACTTTCATGGTTTGAGACAAGATCTCAACATGTAGCCCTGGTTGAACTGGAACTCACTATGTAGGCTAGTCTTAACCAGAGATCCACGGGGCATGTACCACCTAGCTTCACCCCAGGACAATTTTTGATGAGGCCAGAAGCTTCTGGAGTTTAGAGCCACATCAACCCAGAAGAATGTTCAGTGTGTAAAGCCCGCCTCCTTTCCGGCAGATTCAGACCCAAGGGCAGCAGCACCTGAGCTCAGAAGAGACATTACCCACAACCCAGAGTGCTAACTGGGTTCCTTCAAAGCCGGCAGGCACGGGGGTGGGAGGGGGAGGGGTGTTGGATAAAGTGGGAAATGGTATCTTACCTCTTCACAGATGACTAGAGATAACTCTAGATCTCCAGTCCTGAGCCAGAGTCTTTCAAACCTTTACTCTGAAACAGATGTTGGGACAGACCCCAGGACAACGCGAGAGGCAGAGGAAAACAAGGGAGGAAGGGTGGCTCCTGCAGGCCCTGCCATGTGACATCCCCATCCCCTGAGGGACTCCCGCACCTGAAGATCAGGAGGTGGCCAACGGGTGTCAGTTCCTATGGCCCCATCTAAGTCTGTTCTCTCCGACTCCTTGCCTGGCTGCTCCTTCAGAGTGAAGCAGGGGAGCCAAAAAGCCTTGATGGCAAGCGTCCAGGCAGCTCGTTCTTTTTAAATATCAAAGCAGAAAACTTTCAGATTAGTTTTCTTGCAGGAAGCATCTCTTTGCCTCCTCTCTAATCCACTGCCATCCACAGCCTTGATTTCACGGCAGCACATCTACCCACAACCAAGAGATAAGGGCAGCGTTGTTTTTAATTTCCTCCCCTCCATTAAGATACAGGTTCACTAGAGTGGTAGATGGCTCTTTACTGATTAGAAGCAACCAGAAATACAATCACGCCTGTAACATGAGATAGTTTAAAAGCACTACACAACAGTTCAAACAAGCAGGTACCTAGGGCCGGCTAGCCGGCTAAGCTGGTGATAGTGTTGCCACCAAACTATATGGCCTGCGATGATCTCCAGGTCTCATGTGGTGGAAGAAAGAACCGACTTCCAGAGTTCCACACAAGCTGTGGTTCGCCCTACATTTAAATTTCTTAAAAATTACATTCATGGGTCTGAAGAACAGTTCAGTGATGGTAGAGGAGTGGCCAATTGTGATTTCCAGCTTCTTTTGCTTGTGCCCATGGAAAGTAAACCTCAATCTATTGAGACTTGGATTCCCGTGCTGGCTTGCCAGGCAGGGAGGGCTTTGGTGTAGGGCTCTTGATTAGCATGTGCAAGGCCTGGGTTCAATCCCCAGCACTGCAAATTGAAGGAGGAATGAGGAAGAGAGGGGGGAAAGGAGAGAGGGGAAGGGGAGGGGGAGAGGGAAAAATCGTTGGGTCAGGAAATTCCAGAAAATTAGGATTCCCTTTCTTGAAACAACTTTATCCAGCTTGTCAAAAATTGTTCCACTTTCTTCCTCTGCACCCCATTCCCATCCTTTCCTGATATTTGAAATACATGTGTGCTGTGTGGCACATAGGGATGTTAACAAGTCTGTGGTACTTGTTTGAGGGTCACTGTGGCAGAAGGCAAGTTCAAGAGCCTCAAACTGAGTCAGAGAGACGGCTTCAGCAGGTGAGTTCAGTTCCCAGGCCCCGGAGGGAGGAAGGAGAAAACTGACTCCCACAACTTGTCCTCTGACCTCCACACACATGTTATGGTGCACGTATGTGCCAGCCCCTTCCTAAACTCAATGTAATTGTAAAAAGGCTCAAGCTGAAAACGTGTATGTTTTTGGTGTATTTGTATGTTCGAGAAACTGAGGACTGAAATACTTAGCTATGTGAATTTTACATAAAAATGTCTATCATAAGCCAGGCATGGTGAAGCAGGCCTTTAAACCTAGCCTTCTGAAGGCAAAGGTAGCCCTCTGGGAGTTCAAGGCCACCTAGGGCTACATAGTAAGTACCAGGCCACTTAGGGCTACATAGTAAGTAAGTACCAGGCCACCTAGGGTTACATAGTAAGCTCCAGGCCACCCAGGGCTACAATAGTGAGACTCTCTCAAAAACAATCTCAGTGCCAGACAGTTGGTGTGCAGGACACGTGGAGTGTTGTTTCAGGGTTTGTTGATGAGAAACTGAGCATCAAGCAACAGCCTGAGGCACAGGGTGAGAAGTCATCCCCCTGGGCTAGGTCTCGCTGGGCAACTACACACATGTGCACACACCCCTACACAAACATACATGCATATACATACTTTAAAATGAACTGGAGAGATGGCTCAGCAGTTAACAGTGCTCTTGGAAAGGACTTGGGTTCCATTCCCAGCACCCACATGGTGGCTCACAACTCTCTGCAATGTCCTCTTCTGGCCTTCTCAGGTACTGCATGCATGTGGTGCACAGACATACATGCAGACAAACCACCCACAGACTTAAAGCACCCCACAGCAGAATCGCTATTTCAACAGTCTTAGTAGAAACCAGCACAACACTTAAGTTTATCATGTCTTAATCTGATATTTATTATGTTGACAGGCTAGGAATACCGGGATAAATAGTAATATTTTCTCTCACAGAAAAGTTGTAATGATACTATTAAGTAGGATTAAACACTCTGAGGATTTCACAGAAACGTCAGAATTTTAACAGTAGCCAGAGTCCTGGTGGCCAGAGGGAGGGGCCTCCCATCTGAAACGCTCTGGGCCGCATCTCAAAAACAAAAACAGTGCCATTGACAATCCCACCACGCAGAAGCCTGGCCCTCCACCTGGCTTCCAACATGCTTCTCCACAGGCTGTGAAAGGAAAATGGAGTATCTCTGGCTCTTCTAGCCCAAAATTCACGCCTGTCCTGTCACTGAATGGGAAGGAGAGTCCTACCCTTTGGAAGCTGGACTTTCTTCGTGCCTTCTGTGACGTCGTAACAGTCTGCAGCCGAGGACCTGCTGTCGTGGCCAGGTTCTTCCTCAGCAGAGGGTGCAGGGAAAGGAGGCGTCCTCTGTCAGCACAGGGGCACAGCTGGCCGTCGGGCCAGTTTCGCTCCTCTGGGGCAAGCGAGCTCACATGGTCCCCTGAATGCTTTTGAGGGATACTGTTCATGACGGCAGACTCCCAAACTCTCAGAAACCACTTCTGATGAAACTCCAGGAAAAATCATGACAAGGTTGTGCAAGACAAACACCCAAACAGCACAACACCTGGTTCTGAAACGAATGCCCTGCGCAGTCGTTCTGGGACGCAACAGCGTTATTTTCTAGAAGCACACCCTGGCCACTGGACAACCTCGATAATGAGCCTTCTCATTCCGCATTCCCTAGGAGGGATGGTGTCGGCCACAGTGGAGCACACGCTCCCACCCCACCTACTGAGGCAGATACTTCTGCATGAATCCCATTAGTGGGCATCCTGCTTGGTATGGGACCCCAGCCAGGGGCCAGCTAGATCATCTGAGCACGGCCAGGATGGTAAGGCCTGAAGCCTGGAGCTAGTGAGCCAAAGGATGCTCTTGCCCTGTGCCACAGTTCACTCTGGGACAGAGTGGGACAACGCAGTGGTCACCACAGGCCCTCCTGCCCCAACGGCTCTCGGCTGCTGAGATTCTAGAAGTGCATAGGAAGCCAGTTTTCCAATGGCTTCAGGGTTTGGGGTGGAAAAGGAGGACTCAGTAAGGACTCCCCAGTTGCCCCCATGACGCTGCTGTTTAGCTCTGCAATGTTCCTTCTTTTATCTGCTGGATAAAGAGGTTCCTCTCGTCTTCCGGAGTCCGCCCATTCTGAGCCCGGACAATACATGTGGGCCGATGCAGGTTGAGCATGTATATCAAGTGCTGTTTCTCATTTTTCAACTCTTCAATCTGGGCCTTCAGCTCGGCGTTCACACTCTCCAGTTTCTCTGACTCCTAAGGGACAATCAACAGAGGTGTTATGGAGGGAGCTGAGGGTCGGGGAGGGAAGGAGGACCACCTGGAAACCATGGGGCTCATCAAGATGAGAGAGGTCTGCTGGGGGAATCATCCTAGTCAGAACTAGGTGTGTGGGGGTTAGTGTGGACCCTGAGAGACCTCTGAAATTAGAGGGCATGTCAGAAGAGGCTTGGGGAAACCAGTGAGCAAGGCTGCCATGCTTGCTGAAGCTGCCTTAGCACCAAGGGCTTAGAGAGTGCTGTGCTCCAGTCCTCTGTCAAGAGTATCTGGTCCCCAGAGAGTCTGGAAAGCTGGGGAGAAATCCAAACTGGTGGTATAGCATTTTCTCTGAATTTCTGGTCTCACCAAGACTCTCATATTGACAGAAGTGTACTCAGAAACACGAAACTTCCCAGGTTTTCACTGACCCTAAAGCAACAAGCAGAGATGCCAGGACTACTGAGGTTGACTTGTCTCCGCCAGAAGCAGGCCTGCACACACTTGGAGCAAACTGGCCACTGCAAAGACTTCCAGACTCCGGGGCCTGCCTTGCCTGTGAACCTGTGCTGCAGCCCTGGTGTTCTATGGGGGTGACAGCCTGCTGGGGTGTTCAAAGTGCTGGACAGGCAGAGAAAAGGGAAGCAGGGTTCAGACGCAGGCCAAAACACAGTGTAGGTCCTGCTTCCAGATTACCAGCGCAAGCTGGAGAGTAACGAAAGCTTTTCTTGAGAGTCAGTGGCTGGAGCAGGGTTTTATTGTTTTATTTGGCAAAATTGACAAATAAAGTCTCTTTAACCTGAAAGTCTAGAAACTGTTGGGGGTATATGGACCAGCTTGTGCCACAGCAGGGCCTGCGGAGATCAGAGGACAACTTTCAGAAATCAGTCCTCTCCTTCCGCAGTGGGTTCTGGGTATCAAACCCAGGTTGCCAGACTTGCATGGTGCTAGCCCCCCGATACTGAAGTTTTTAAACCCACAAATCTTCGCTCTATATATCCAAAGTCCCCTCCATCACGCTAACAGCTTTGCTCCTCCCCTGCCTCCAGCGGGCATTTCTGCAGCACCCAGAACTTCCCTCTGCCAATGACACAAGGCTGACGAGGCTTGGGCACCGAGCGGGGAAGCTTGGCTGATACTCACTTTCTGCAGGCACTCCGTCTTCTCTTTTTTCTTGTTTCGACACTTGGCAGCTGCAATCTTATTTCTTTCCCGCCGCCTCCTTTTCCGCTCATCTTCTTCAGGGGCCACCTATGAAACCCAGAAGACACACATGGGAGAAAGACACTGTGAAGCCAAAATATCAAGGCGGTGGGTTTTTTGGTTTGGGACTTTTTGTTTGTTTTTAATCACTTATGTGAATGTATATCTAGTTTGTCTGCGTGTACATCAACCACATGCATGCATTCATGGTGTCTTTAGAGGCCAGAAGAGAGCACGAGTTCTCTGCCATACACGGAACTTGCCCCAGTGAGGCTGTGGGGAGTGGGGTGCTGGGAACATCAGTCCTCTGGAAGAGCAGCAAGTGCTCTTAACCACTGAGCCATTTCTACAGCCTCATGACCTAGATTTCTGTGTGAACTCCCTATACACACATGTGCACACACACTTGAGAATAACAAAATCTAAAATCAAAACTCTAATCATTAAAAGAGAATTACATTTGAAATTAGTAAAATCTAACCTACTTTAAAAATGCATTTGGATTTTGAAATAAAGATTTTAATTTTAAATTGATAACTTGATACTAATTATAAGTGTGTCCTTTCTTTCCCTTGGGGCCAGGAACGACTTCCAGACCATCCCCTGGCCATACTCTCCTGTAGTGCTTTTGGGGTGGGAGGCAGGGCTACAAGGGTGGGAGACATGGCTGGCGGAGGTGGGTCATGGCACAAGGAGGGGAGGGTTGGAGTTCTACTCCACTTCTATCTGAGCTTTGCTTCTTGAGCCACAGAAATGTTCACATGCACTCCACTATGCATGGAACTGCCCCAGCCGCCATGTCTTCTCTGTGTGATGGACTGTGTCTCTCCCCTGAACTGTGAGCCCAACACACTTCTCCAAATGACATCTGTCAGTCATTCAGTCACAGTGAGAGGAAATAACTGACATTACTGTCTGTACCAGGAACATCAAGGCACACCCTTCCCATGAAGCTTCTGAGCTCCTGGAGAAGACTTGAGGACATGACTGGTACTAAAACGGTATGAGTAAGCCCACAGCTGTTGGGCGGGGTGGGGGGGGCACTGGGCCACCTGTTGGTTCAGCCCACAAATCATACTGATTTCCTGTGCCTCATTCTGAGTCAATACCGGGGCTTTCAGAGAGCAGCCTTAGGGAGCATGGTCCCTCCATGGATGTCCACCCAGACCCAACTAAGTCTATGGACTGATGAGCAAGGGCCACATCCAGCCACTGAATTCAAAGCCCAGCAAGGATAAAGTTTCATGGTGGACTGGTCAATGTCAGACCCTGTCAGCTTCAGGAGGCCATGACTGACTCCACTCCTGACTTTTTCCTATTCTTTTGGGTCAGAAGATACTGACTGTGGACGGAGATGAAGATCTCGTAACATAGAGAAGCAAAGCTCAAGGGAGAACAATGGAAGAAGAATTTCTATCTTTCAAGTCTCAGGGCCACAGACCCAGTAAATATAAAAATCATGCACACACGTACACACACACACACATGCACGCACTGGTGGGTGTGCAGAGAGACAGTGGTTAAGAGCACTTGCTGCTCTCGTAGAAAATTTGGGTTTGGTTCTCAGCACTTACATGGTGGCTCACAACAATAATTCTGGTTCCAGGGGACCCAAAACCCTCTTCTGGCCTCCATGGGCACCAGGCATGTACACAGTGCAATACAATCTTGCAGACAATACACACACATGAAATATGAATAAAAATTTAAAATCAAGAATGAATCATGGAAATCAAAAAAACCCATAGGAAAGAATTTTACTGGAAATATGGTAAAGTTGAGACTACTTTAGAAATTATTTGGATTTTGAAGTAAGATTTTGATATTTAAATTGACTGCTGTAATTCAGAACTGGAAAAAAAGGACTATTTTATAAATATGCCCTTTCCCCTAGAGTCCGGACTGGCCTGGGAGCATCCATCACCTGCTTCATCACTCTTCTTCCTCCTCAGTCCGTCCGCCTGTCTGTCTACCCTCCCTTCTCCGTTTTGGTCTATGACTGTATCTTGTTATTTCAAACTATATCATTAGAAGAAAAAAAAATCTCTCAGAATGTCCCAAGCTCTAACCTGTACTATCCAAGACTGGACTTGATACCTGCGGTTATTTTGTGGTGCCCTCCCTGACCTCCTCTGAGTTAGCTGGGAGCACAGTTAATACCCCCAATGGTATCCATGGCAACAGCATCATAAATAATGCTGTTCCCATTCATTGGATGCTGTGAGCCAGGTTCCCCTCAGACCTTCCACAAATGTCAGTCCTTGGCAGCAATACCCAAACAGTCTTTTGCCCCCAGAGCGAGGGATCAAACCCAAAACCAAGGTCTTACAGTCACGGTTGAGCTGCAACCCCGTCCTTAGCCTCCTTTCGAAGGCACGGCTTTTGAGCCAGTTTCCGCCCTTTGCCCCAGGGCTGCAGCCACACAAATTAAGTAAGCCTGAAATATTCCCAACCGAGAAAGGCTAACAAAGTCACCAGAGTTCATCTCTGATGTTCTTGACGCAGCACAGTCACCAGCAACCACGGTTCAATACCCACGTCTATTATCCCAGGCGTCTGTCTTATGGGAAGGTTTCTTAACACAGAACAGTTCACGTGAGTGGGTGTGAGTGCAGGGCAAACATCTGGTCTCTGAGTGGCGCTGCCAGGAAGGGCAGGGCTTAACCTCCTGGTCCTTGGGTCCTGAAGGAGATGAAAGCCACCACCATGCCCCCCTTCTCCAGGAAGTCTCCACACAGAAAGTGGCTTCACTAAAGTCACAGCTTCAAGTGCCATCCATAGTTTGATGATTCCCAGTTCTGTGTCTCTGGCCCTGGGCTCCCAGCTCATATCTGCACTTCCTGGTGGATATTTTCTGAGGATTCAGCTTCTACTCTCACCCCACCTGGCCTCCCACAGTCCCAAGTCCTGACCCACATTAGATCAAGAAGCCTTCCCATTTCAGCACTAGCCTCGTCCGGACCTTCACCTGCATGCCCTTCCCACAGGACTCCCTTTCCTAGCTCAGAAGCCATGACTAGCCACGCTTTCCCTGGTCTCCTAATTTAAAACGACAACTTCACCTCTACTTATTCTCTGAACCTCTTTCTCTTATTAAGATAAAAAAATAGTTTTATTGTATGTGTTTGAGCTTTTGCCTGCACGTGTATTCACATATGCTTCTCTCTGTCCCCCGCTTCAGTTTTTTTTAAAAAGGATTTATTTTTTATTATGCACGTATTAGTGTTTGTGTGCATTTATGTATGTGTGAGATACATAAATTGTTGTGCAGTTGCCTGCAGAGGCCAGAAGAGGATATTGGAGCCCCTGAAACTGGAGTTACACACAACAGTGAGCCACCATGTGGTTTCTGGGAATTGAACCCGTGTCCTCTGCAGGAGCAGCAAGTGCTCTTAACTGCTGAGTCATTCCTTTGTACATGCCTCTCCAGCTATTTGCTTACCAATTCTCTCTCTCAAGAGAGTCTTGATGTGTCTCAGAGTGACCTCAAACTCAATGCTCTCTTGATCCTCCTGTTCTGTGTTTGGATCACACACACACACACACACACACACACACACACACACACACACACACACACACACCCCACACTCTTATCTGCTCATTCGTGTATTCTAGTTTTTATTCCATTATCTTTAGACATTAGAATTTAGGCTCCCCCAGGGCGGAGCTTTTGTTGATTTTTATCCCTAGCTCTAGCCTCCGGCGTGTGTTCACACGTGAAGTGTGTGTGATGAATGCGTGCCGAAAGCCTGGACATGAGTTGGCAGAACGCACCTCAGCTTTCGCGACGGAAAGCTCCAGGGGTCTGTTGTTGATGGTCACTGACTCCAGCGCAGAGGACATCCGGTGGCAGAGGTGCTTATTCTGGATGGCGAACCTCAGCTCTTCCTTGACAAAGGGTGTCAGGTTAGCAAAATCCTCAAATACCAGTGACCCGGGAGGTGAGAGGCAGGGGACGATGGCAGAGGCACTGACTTCTGAGGCAGAGACCTGGCCTGGATGTTGAAGCATCATTTTGCTGAAAGAAAAAATTAAGCCCAAACTACTTCAGGGGTCTTGGGGCATGGGATCCAACCATGCCGAAGAACAGCCACCCCAGAACAAAGTCCCATCAGCCCTTGGGCTTCTGGCTTATTTTCATTTCATGCCCATCTCTTGCCTGTGGCTGGAGAAAAGACAGGAACATATTTACCACTGTTTTGCTAAGTGACATGCTGTCAAACTACCTCCTAAGTATTTACGTTCACACCCAGGATTAGTGCTGTCCTCAACCTCGGTCAGCTTCTTTTGGCAGCGTTAATGCAGAGAGTCATTAACTGGGCAAAAGTGCTGTTCTAAACAGATGCGCTCTCTCTCACACACACACATACACACTCACACACACACCCGTGTTCATGGCTCAGGGAACAACAAGGGGGCTAAAAGGATGTTAAAAGCAGGAAGACGGGGAGAAAGCTGTGAATGCTGCATTCTGGACAGGACATGGCTGCTCCGCTCAGCCTGCAGAGGACCCATGTAAGACTGCGCCTATCAACATTCCAGCATGGATTAGGGAGAGCAGCTTGAGGTCCCAACCCTATCCTAGGAGCTATAGCAGTGAACCCCTGCTGGTGAAAGGGGCCACTTTATTCAGTAGTGTAATCACAGCTCAGTTGCCCTTGCTCTCGAAACTAAACCGACACCCATGGTCGTGCAAGCAAAGCTAATTAAAGCCAACAGACCATCAAAAAGTTGGTTTTTTGTTTGTTTGTTTGTTTTGGTTTTTTACATGCTGTCTTCATTGTGAGTAAAAGATTCTTAAAACACGCAGCTCAAAGATGACTAAAAGTTTAAGAGGGTTGACTTTTCAGGTTCTTCTATTAGTTTGGCTTGTATGCAGATTATGCAAATATGGCATCAGTCCCCCAAAGAGAAAAAACATTAGAAAACAAAATCCAGTGCCTTCTGGAATCCCGTTTTCAGTCTCTTTTTTGAAACTGGAGAATCTGCTAGGGAGTTGAGATAAAAGCGGGAAGTCGGGGGTGGGGGGCTTAAATTCCACAACTCTGTTCCGGAAGTTTCTCCCGCAGGAAGCTGGGTGTGTTTCTTCACCCCAGTCCTTGGCAGGGGGTGGTAATGGCGGGAACTCGGGTCCTTTGGGAACAAGGAGCCCCTTCTTAACGAGAAGGCTGGCAAAGCAAAGGACTTCAGGGCAAGCCAAAGCAAGAGGGAGAAGATCTGTGTTTATGGGGGTGTTGTTTAGCTCTAAAATACAAGGAGAGAGGCTTGGAGTAGGGGCAGAGGGGACCTGGGATGGGCCTGGTCACAAAGGAGCAGGTCATTCATCTGGAAATTGGCTGAGAACTCTCCCGAGCCAGCAAACCACTGGCGATGCTGCCCCACAGCCAGGCTCAGCAGAGCCCACACTGCCTGCTGACCAGTTGGACAACTGAATAAACAAGGTGGGGACGAGGTGGCAGTACCAAATGGCCTCATCGTTCTATAGGCCAGCAAATCCACAAGGGCAAAAAAGGAAAATCAAGGGCAGTGCGATCTAGAAAATTACCCCTTAGTCTGCTGCTACGGACTCACGCAGCTGTGACTCCCACCCTTCCCGAAACAGGAGCAGGGAGTAGAGCTCTATTCACTACAGGTCACCAGCCAAGTCCCAGAGGGCAGGAAGCCTTTTGGCAAACCTCTAACATTATAGGAAAAAAAAACTATATATCTTGTCTCTTTTGAGCCTTGAGAAGCCGGTGCTGTAAAACCTGGTCCCATTTTATACATGTGTTAACCGAGATTTAGACAGATCACATTAACATGGGATAGTGTCAGGCACCAGGATATGGTTTGCTTGACTTCAGAACTCATGGCCTTAATTTATATGCTGCATACCCAAATATTATACTTCATTGAACAAAAAACAACAACAAAAACAGAGCAAAAGTTTGTGGGGGAGTGGAAGCAGATGGGAAGGCAGGAGAAGAAACAGCGTGGGTGGGTGGAGGTGGGGGTACGACTAAGCAACGATTTCTATGGAACCCCTTAACTCTGCTCAAGGAATTGCTGGTCTTTTCATATCAGGTACAGACTCGGCTACTGCCTACATCCAGGGGTAAGTTTAAATGGGCTGTTTTAGCCATAAAATTCCCAAACTAGGATTTTTTAAAAAAAAAATCAAGATTTGAAGACCACTTAGTTATATATTGTGACTGTACCCCCCCCAGTGGTTTCTTTCTCCAACCTAAAGATAGGCTGATAACAAGTACCCTGATTCCCCAAGAGTGGTTTGAGGGGCTTGGGAAATAATACAAGATGGTGCCTTGGAAAATATATGCCACCAGGAGCTACGCTGGGTCTCAGGATCCTGCACAGAGGGCCGGCTGCTTTCCAGTGGAGACTTGGTGGGGTCGTCTCACCTTTGAGGCTAAAAGCTCGTCCTGAGGGTCCCTGTCCCTAGAGGGCTAAGGTCCATGAGTGGAGGTAGAAACTCCAGGCCAGCAAATACTGCCCTCCACTAGTCAGAAGAACTCAAGAAATGCATACAATTCTCTCCCAAACAGCAGGCCTGAGAACTGAAGGTCCTCTTCACGGAATCCTGGAATCTTGTGACTGGGGGCTGTTCCTCTGGCTTCTGAAGTCAGAGGCTCAACATCCTCCCAAGCATCCTCATTTCCCCTTCCTTTCCAATTTTACTCAGAACAAAACAAAACAACCAGTTAAGAGATGGGATTCAGAGCTGCCACTGGCCCGGCCTTCAGTTGCATGACTAGATGGATCATTGTACTTAGTAGTTTGAGCCTCAGCAGTTGAGTTTGTCCTGTTGGCCACCCAGTTGAGTTTCTTAATGGAACCCTTTGGGCTTAAGAGTAAAGACAGGAAGAAGCCAAGGAATGTCAGTAGTATGGAATGTTTTTGTGAAAAGCTGGGGGTAGGGCTCACTTGGGGACACAAGCAAGTTGTAAAGCTGTAAGAAAGCCTTTCTGATAACCAAGTGGTTTCATCTGTAAAGATCTGGTCGTCTTGTATAGTCTTCTCCAGAGATTCAGCCTAGAGTCAGGCTGTGCCCTCCAGGGAAACAAAGTCTAAAACTTCAGCTAGTTTTCAGGAGTGGAAGCCCTGAGAGGGGAGTGTCTTCCTGAGAGAGAAGCTTTGGGTGAGCTGAGTTAACTCTCTAGACAGATCATAAATCTTATTTTTGCTTCAGGACTCGCATCCTGCTTCATGACTTCCAATCAGAAATCATGTCATACCGCTGGCAATTTCATCATTTTCAAGAAAGTGAAACTTAATTATTTAACTGGAAATTTAACTCCTAGAATTTTGTCCCCGAGGCTTTGAAATTTCACTTTTGATTTCCACTTCCTTCCACTGAGCCATCTGCCAGCCAAACCTGCAGTAGTTGGGACTACTTGACTCTCCACATCCTGTTCTTTCTCCTGTTGGCAGGCTGGAGGTGCAAGGCTGTGCTCCAGGGGCAGCCAACTGTCTCCAGGTCTGTGTCTGCTACTTCCTAGCTGAGCACCCACTCAGGAGCCAGAGGCTCTTTGACCTTCAGTTCCTATCTGAAAATTGTGACTGAGGTTGCCAGTTCCCTCCCTGGGCTGCGGGAAAGAACTCATCACACACACACACACACACACACACACACACACACACACACACTTGAAAACATAAGAGACTGACACCCACACAAGCATGCTGACTCCACCCCCCCACTCCCACCTCCTCCTATCCCCCCACCACCACCCCGCTTGGTCATCAATTCGCTTTAGTTCTGATGATCAGGAATGAACCGGAACCCTAGAGAATTTCAGGTCAGCCTGTCACAACTGCTCCACTGTTTGCTGACATCAGCACTTCTCCATAACTGTTGTGTTCTTCAGAGATTGTGAGTTTCCACGGAAGAAACCATTTTTCTCCTGAAGTTTCTGTGGTGTCCTGGCTAGGTCCCTCCTTCCCTGGCTGGGTTACCCTGAAGCCAGTTCCTTAAGGAATCACAGACTCTGGCTAAAAGTACCCAGCCTTAGAATGGTCTAGATCAGATCCTTATTTTGTCATTTAGTAAACTGGGGTCCAGAGCTGGAGGGTGGTACGGTCCAGCCAAGCTGCTGAAGCCACCCCTTTGCCCACCACAAGGGCCATCAGTTCAAGAAAGAAACCACAGGCAGAGCTGCCAGCCAGGTAGCAGCTGAGGGCTCAAGAGTCTCATAGCGTGAAGAGGCTTTGACAGAATAAAGATAGGAAGGGGGTCCCAGAAGAAACCATTGTGGAGAGAAGGGATTTGGATAGCCGCGGGTATAGGACGGTCCCGTCTCCACCTCATCAGCAACCTGTGAAACCTCAGAAACAACCGCAACCGCCGCCCCCAAGGCAAGAGCCAGTATGTGGAAACATTATCCCCACAACAAATGCTACATGCAAAACATGTGCTCTCCTGGTGACACATGCCTGTAATCCCAGCACTTGGGAACTGAGGCTGGAGGATTGCCATGAGTTTGAAGCAAGCTTGGGTTACAGAGGGGGACCCTGTCTCAAAAAAAGTCAAACAAGGCGAAGGGCAGAATAAAACTTTTTAAATAATTGGGCTTGGCAACTCCTTTGGTTTATAAGAAAGCCTGAGATCTACATTAATGAAATTAAGGAAAATAAAACAGCTAGGAGGAAAATTAAAAAATGGGAGTTGGAAATGAGAGTGGGGTCAGAGCAGAGAACCCACCAAGGGGAGAAAGAGCGGAGACAGGATGGAGAGTGAAGCCCCTTCCCTTCCGGTCTCGGTGACACGGAGTGGAGAGCCACCCTCTCGCTCAAGATCCCTTCCTGGCGCTTTTTATTTCGTCTGTTTCACTCTAAAAACTGAAAACTTTCCGCCAAAACCTGGCCATGTAAACCACACAGCACACGGCTCCAGCGCAGGTAGAGAGGTGCTAGGAGTGGTGGCCTGTAATCTCAGCACTTGGGAAGTTGAAGCAGGAGGATCACAAGGAGTTTAAGGACAGTCTGGATTACAGGGTGCGACTGTCTCAAGAATACAAAACAACAACCCCCAACACACACACAATTTGTCAAGTCAGGTAGTTCCACTACCTGGTTCCCTCCACCCGTTCGATCCGGTCCTCGCGGTTCTCTTCGATTACACAAAACAAAGAAATCCAAGAACCGGTTAAAAGAAAGTCAGAGCCACAGAAAGTCACAACAACGAGAGAGGTTGGAGCTGACGTCCCAAACCCTGCCGCTCGTCGCTCGACTTCAGCGGGTGCCGAGACCTCTCCGGAGTCCGCCCTGGGACAGCGCGACACCGGCGCTCGCCGCCTAAATTGATCCCAACTCACTTTCGCTCAAGCTCTCTATGCTGTCCTGCCGCCTAGAGCTCAGCTCCCGGGAGCGCAAGGCGACCTCCAGCGGCTGTGCCGGGACCTCGGACCGAGCGTTCCTTCCCCATTCATTTCGCTCGGTACTGGGAGCGGCGCTCCCACCAGCCGCCGCCCCCGCGCCT
The DNA here is from genome assembly GCA_004026605.1 of Ondatra zibethicus. Classification (NCBI taxonomy): domain Eukaryota; kingdom Metazoa; phylum Chordata; class Mammalia; order Rodentia; family Cricetidae; genus Ondatra; species Ondatra zibethicus. The sequence goes on along the minus strand of PVIU01001096.1, from coordinate 138,483 downwards.
CTCGGCGGACTTAGAAGAGACCCGCTCCGGCTCCGGCGTCCGGACACCAAGTGAGGGACGGAGTGGACCGCGATCCAGAGAGCGTGGGTCACCCCTGCGCACCAGCACCCACCACCCACCCAGACGACCTCTCCTAGCGGCAGCCTGAGAGCGCGCAATCTCCTCCGTCCCTGGGCATCTTTCACGCCTCAGAAGAGAAGGTTTGTTTTTTCACTTTTCTAGAAACTTTGCCCCAGCTCGGAGCCGCAGCACCAAGGAGCAGTTCAGCCGAGCGAGTGTGGCGCAGGAGACTAGGACTCGAGTCCCGGGTGGCTCAGGGGTCCCGGGACTGGTCACCAGAGGGGAGATGAGAAGGGGAGGGCGGCTCTCCACCGCGTGGCTCTAATGCTCACCTCCAGTCTCCGTTCGGGGCGGCCAGGGTCCAGAGAGCGGCCAGAGGCGGGCGGTCTGTCCCACCGACGGGCGAGCACCAAGGACTCTGCTGGAGCGCGGGCTGGCCGGCAAGCTCCGCGGGGGAAGCACCGTGCCCTGCGAGCCTCGCTGAGTGAGACTGTGGCTGGGAGCGCGTTGCATCACCCCTTTTATAGCCCTGATCCTGGCAAGGCTAGTTTAACTCCAGGTTACCAATCCCAGGCTGACGTAATGCTATTAATAGCTTCCAGGGAGAGCCGGCCAGAGGAGGGGTAGAGGAGGCCGAGGGCGGGGCTAAGGGTGGGTGGAGACCGCGGAGTTGGTGATGCAAGTGCGAGAAGGGGCGGTCACCGAGCGTCCAGCGCGCCTTGCACGCCCGGGACACACACACGCGCCCGCCCTCTCTCTCCATATCAGGCCCGGAGTCGCCCGGGCGCACCGCCAGGTGTGCGTATTCGCCGCTGCGTGTTCTAGGCATGAGCCAATGGTGCCCAAGCCAGCGGCATGACTCTACCGCCCTGGCATCTCTCCCTCCGCTAGGTTGGGGAGTGGGGGGAGGGGTGCTCGGGAGGCGGGAACTGGCGGTGGCCCAGACTAGGTGAGGCTGGGAAGCGGGCACGACCTTTCTCAAAAATGCGTGGTCATTTTTTTCTAAAACTTCAGGAAAAAGCGCCTTCTCTGGCCAGCGGCTTTGCTCAAGGAGGGGGTAGGGAAGAAGCAGCGGTGACAATCCCGCGTGAAGGAGGTGCCCAAAGTTACCCTCTGGTGAATCCAAACCGTTACCCGCCAGTGTGACCTCCGCCGCCGTGGGTCCCAATAGCAGCCGTGGGTTAAAGCAGACGTTCGGCCGACCCCTTTCTCCCACGCCCGCGGCCCCCGCACACGCAGGGGCCTCCGGACTCACTAGGAACTGGAGATGCTAGTGATAAGACGCTGTCAGTTTGGTTTTAGGTTTTTAATAACAACCACAAAACATTTGAAATGAACAGGGAATTCTCGGCGAAAGCAAGGGTGTAGAAAGAAGAAAAGTCTGGAGCGATCAGAGGCCACCCAGCGCAAGGCTAAGAAGGGCTGCGGAAAAGACCGCTCAGGGAGTCCAGGCAATAGGACGCTTTGATCTCCACGCGCCTGGCCTTGGTGGAGGTGGTGGTGGGGTTCTCATGGATGTCAGGAAATATTTAGAGAAAAACTGTCTCCAGGTTTCCAGTGTCTGTCTGCAGGAACAGACAGCTGTGCTGGAACCTGGCCGCCCGGACTGAGCACGTACCACTTAAAGTCGGAACGTGGGGCCCTCTGTCCTCAAATCTGGTGGCCGGAAAGACTGGACGTAGGGTTCTAGCTGAGGCTTCAGCAGAACTGGGTTTGAACCTTGAAAACAGTTTCCTGGTTCTGATCCAGTAATTCCAGCGGTCTCGACTGAGCGCAAGACCCCGGGAGGGTCTCCATAGCTCATCAAGGGCTAAAAGTGCGCACGAATGCGGCCCGGGACTCGCACACCTGCCCGGGAAGCCTTGGGGCGCACACGTGGGGCAGGACGCCAGAATGTAAAGAGGCACCTGCTAACACCTTCCTTTGAGGGGAAGGCGAGCAGAAAGTCACAGAGCGGTAGTTTGGGGTTAGAAGCGGAATTGTCCCGGTTCCGCTGCCCCGTAGCACCTGCCATCTACACTGTTAAGGTCGTAAGGGAAGCTCTCTCTCTCTCTCTCTCTCTCTCACACACACACACACACACACACCGGCATTACACCTTAAGGAACTGATGTCCCTTGAGACAGACAACTTTGGACACAATCAAGTTCTATGTACACGGGTTCCCCCAGTCCAAGCCTCGCCCTTCACAGGCCCCTGCCCTCCAGGGAGGCCCCTGAAGTCTCTCCGCCCCCGCCAGCCGGGGAAGCCTAAGGTGGTTCCATCCCGGGGATCCTAGTAGATCCTGCCAGGATCTGACGCGATTGCAGTAGCGTCGCGCGGGAAGCGCCGGGCGGGTGTTTTGCTTTGGTTTTTGCCTTGGTAACGGCTCTCGGGGCCACACCCTCCATCTCCCACGCCCACGCCCTGCTCCACACCTCCACGGCCCGCCCTTCTGCCGACCTGCAGGAAGGTAAACCCCGGGCGTGTCTACACAACACCGAAGAATGCCAGGTGCCTAGAAATGAAAGTCACTTGGGATCTCCACTTATCTGTCCCATCTTCGTACAGGCTGCTCTGGAATAAACACCACCACTGTACAGTGAGACAAGGAGTTAGGGGGGAACACATGAAGCTCTCCCCTCAGCCGCTGTGAACCCCTACAGAAATCTTTAACTGTTTTACAGATTAAGCTGCGGTGCCATTAATACCCGAGCCAGATTTGCAGAGGTCGGTCCTGTCAGAGGGTCTTAAGAACCTAAGCAGCAAGACCAGCGCCCTCAGAACTGTGGAGGTGTCGTGGACAGAAGTGCGCAGAACGTCGAGGGCACCTTGTTATTACCCTGGCGCCGCCACCCCACCGCCGTCTTTCTTCTGTTTTAATCATTAGCTTTCCATCCCCAAGTCGCACCTGGATAGAATCGCTCTCAGACCGAGTCTGCCATCCTCCGCCTCCCTCTCCAACTGAAACTCTAAAAGCTATCAGAATCTCCGGGAGAGAAGTCCGCTCCCCACCCCCAACTTGAATGAGACTGTCCTGGGCAAACAAAAGCCACTTTCTGCCTGTCTCGGTCCTCTAGACTCCCAGGAGAATCGTAAGCGTCTGAGAAAAACAGAAAGGAAGAGCCCCCAAGATCTGGGTCAAAGGAAGTCGTCAATATCAGAGTGCCCTCGCGCCTCAGTTTACCCTGACTTACGGCCACTGGTGTCTAGCGCGCGCACTCTCCCTTAAGCAGGGGTAGCACCACGCAGAGGGGCAAGAAAAGCTCTGGCACCCAAATCGCTTCCCGACACAAAGGCAAATGAATGCTTCTCCGGTCGGAACAGTAAACCCTGGGTAGCTGATTTCAGGGGTTAATCCTCAGTCAAAGAGGGTTACGCGGAAACTTGAATGTTGTGGAACAGAAAACCGCCCCGGGAGCCCGTATGCAAATCAACTTCGGTCTGTTTTGCTGAGTGAGATAAGAATTGCAGATTTCATGCTGGAGCATGTACCAAAGGAAGAGGGAAAATTAAAAGGGGAGGGGAAGGAGCCAGGCAGCTAAAAACAGTCCCCTCGTGGCAACCAAAACTAAACACAAAAACATTGCAAGGAGCCAAAAGCAGAAAAGAAAAAGTTCAGAGATATTTAAAGGTTTTTGCAGTTCAGTGGGCGACCTTTCCACATTCCTCTGCCTCCATAACTATGCTCTTCATACTCCGAGGCTGGCTGTGTTTGCTCAGAAAATCTTAGAAAGAAGTTAATACATCTGGGACAGCTTGAGTTGATGGCTGGCCTGTTTGTGCACAGGTCTTGACCCCAACTCTTCACCTTGGAAAGGAAAGGGGTATATTTTTTTTTGCAAGCCCATGCTCTTGGCCAAGTTGAATGTGGGAACTACTAATTTAAGTCTTTAAAAGTTCATCCTCATGAAAAGAGGCAGCTCACAGTGGGTGCTGAAGTGTGGGAGGCCCTGGTTGGATTGTAGATGCTGCACTTCGCAGCCATGTCCTCCTGGGTCCTCCCACTCATTTCATCTCCAGGTTTAAGTGTCCCCCTCACTGAATAAAAAAGACCCACTGAGAATGAAGCACACAATCATAGTCTTTAACCGTGGATCAGGAAGGCTTTCTGGGGTTCCCTCTGTCCCCTTCATCAGCAAGAAACTGAGGACAATATCTGGTAACACCCAGGATGATAATCATGAAAGGGGGCTTGAATGAGATCCCCCCTTTCCCCCAAAACAGCAGGAGTAAGCCTTGTCTCCCCCCACCCCTGTCCCTTCCCCCCACAACTAATCAGAGACTGATGCTGGATGGTAGTGGCAAATGGTGGCAAAGCACACTGGGTTGGCCTCGGCCGGGTCAGCCTGGGCTGGGAGCGCCAATGCCCTTTCTAATTCTGCCTTTTCACTCTTGAGAAAGGTAGGCCCTCTTTTGGGGTTTCCACATTTTTGTGATGGAGGTCCCTAGGCTGGACTAGGAGGTTCCTCCCCAGAGTCACCCAACTGCCTTGCAGACTTCCGTGGGTCAAAGCAGCTGGCTCTGGGGAGAGCTGTTGCATGGAACATAGGCTGACCCATTTTGTAGTCCCATTTCTCCAGAAAGGTGGCTGAGATGTGCTGTCAGATCTGTGTCTCAGACAGCCTGCCCTCTCTTGCCTGCTTCACTTTCAACATTTCTAAAATCTTCACTCCTGTGGGTACCCAGCCAGAGGGGCACTCACCATAGCAGGGAGGCAGGGGTTGCATCTTTTGAGGGCATCTTGTATATAGACATGAACTTTGGACCACAGGGTCAAATCTAGGTAGCAGCTATTCCCACTTCAAAGAAACCAATCCTAGGACCCTAGAAACCTGAGATGAAGTCACAGAAGCTCCAGTGTTAGCAGGACATAATAGGTCTGAGGACTGCCCACAGGTTGACCCCCAGCAACTGGGCGACTCTGCAGGCCATAAACAGACCACCTCAGCTTGCCAATCCACAGATGATTAACATTAACCTCCCCCCTAAAGCACTGGTATAAAAATCAGATGATATAAGAGATGTGAAAGTGGGCTGAAAATAGTTTTAGAAATCATACTGAATGGTTTATAGCTGGACATGGCAGTGCATGCTTGTCATCCCAACATGTGTGGGGGCTGAGAGAGGAGGCAGAACGTTTGAGGCCACCTTGGGATGCATAGCCTTGGAGACCAGCCTGGGCTCCGCAGCAAGATTCTGTCCCTAAAAATGAAAGCAGGCTTTTCTTACAATAATATTTTTGCCATTGTGAGAATTAGGGGGAAAGGCAAATATCAGTATTTTGACATATCTTCCTGGCTTTCCCCCCCTCATACATATGACTTTAAAATATAGTTGTGGTTTTATATTTGCAGCTTTCAGACTGGTTCCTTTGCTCATTACTGGATAGGACACAGCATTTATTACCATTAATTTTTTTCTTCTTAAAAATGCATTCCTTTTATTGTAAGGCGGAGCACACATACGGATGTTTCATAGAACAAACATATTTAGACTTAAGTAATAGAGTTAACGGAGGATGGTCACCCTGCCTGAGAAGTAGACTGTCACCTCCAGTGTTCAGAAGTCTACACATGGCCCTATGGATGTCAGCTGCCCCTCCCCCCACAGGAACCACTGTCCTGATTCATTCCTATGGTCTGTAGAAGCTTGTGGCTATTGTATGGCTTACTCAGTTGTTACTCTACGTTTAGTAATTTAGGGGCTACCAACATTTGCTAACATGCTAGACAAGCTTTAGTCTTTTTTCATGGGAAAAGACACCAACTACCACTTCCTTCGGGTTACTTAAACGGAATTAGGAAAGGGTCTTGATCTATCTCCAAGTGCTACATAGACCAGAAGGGAGAAGGACCCCAGGAACCCTAGACATCCTTCCTCTTTTAGTAACATCCAAAGGAAAAAAAAAAAAACCAGCAAGCGCTTTTCCCATGGAGCATGCCCTTTAACCCTTCCTTGCTCTACTTTCAAGATTCCCTTGACACTCCATCTGCCCATCATGGAGAAGGAAATCTAGGCTGCAGCATGAGAGAATGATGATAGGCAGAGCCACCTGGCGCTGTTTCTGCCTGCGCCTTCTTGCAAAATTCTCAGTGTGGTTCAAGCTGTGCTGTTGCCCTGGCGCCTCTAAGCCAGCGTCGCGACATGGACAGCTACCAGGCTGGCTATCCCCACCTCCAGTCTGTACCTGGAGCCAGTGCCGGAGTCAGGTGGCACTGCTTTCCAGAACTACATGACACCAGGTCTAAAAGGACCCTGGAAGTCATCTACTTCCATCTTTCCCAAACATGGCCACGGGACTCCACCCTAGAGCCTCAGGTCAAAGGGAGGATCTTGACAGAGTACCTGCTACACGCAGCAGTAGCTTAAAGTACTGTTCTATCTTACACAAGTATGGATGCGTTGAATTCGAACATAGGTCAGATGAGAATGTTTAAGGACAAAGACGGTGTCAAATACATTCTGGGCTTGGACTGGACCAGCGGAAGTTGGATGCTAGGACCCTGAAGGTATTTACTCTTTTTCTGTGTGTGGTTGTTTTTTATTCTTTTTGGATAATATTAGCAAGCTACTTTGGTGAATAATAGTAGCTGTAATGCTGGCACTCAGAGGCTAAGGCAGGAGGACCACTGTAAACTTGGGTGCAGCCTGGGCTACATAGTGCCAGCCCGTCTCAAAAACCAAGCAAAAAAAAATTCAGCAGCTACTATTACCGAGTGCCTACTGTGACCTAGGCTGCGTGCTAAGCTCCCTCTGCGTCGGCATGCCTTTAACTAACTAACTATACAGCAGTGGGATGTTCTGAGGCAGTTTGGTACTCTCATCTGATGCATGAAGGGACAGCTCAGCAGGAAAAGGCAGCTCTCTATGGTCTAGGAGCTAAAGGGTCTTCGGCCTTCCTTCCGGACTGTTGAGCCTCTTTTTGCCCTCTGCTGAGGGAGGCTTGATTTGCCAAGATGGCAGCCAAGGTGAAGGAAGGCTGAATGTAAGAGAAAGAACTTGGCTGGGCCTGTAATTCCAGTACCTGAGAGGCTGAGGCAGGAGCATCACTATGAGTTTGAGACCAGCTTGGACAACATATTAAATTTTAAACAGTGGGCTACAGAATGAGACCATGCCTCAGAAAACAAAGCAAGGAGGAGGTCTGAGAACATTTCCAGGGCATCTGCCTACCACGGCATGGCATGAGGCTGGCAGAGGGCAGGTGCCTGGGATGGTAGAGAGTGTCTGCACTCCATAGGTGGATGAACAGAGAAGCTCACAACCAGTCAGTGTGCAGAGGATAAGTATGCAGTGCTCAGCCATAAATGGGACATCTTATCACACACACACACACATGCACACGCATGCACGCACCTGCCAAGGCTCAGGGACTGTTATGGAAGAAGGAGCAGAAAATGAGAAGAGCCAGCGGTCAGGGAGGATTGGGGTGAAACTCTCTTCTGAACATGACTGGGCAGCTGCCCCCATGAACTCACAGTTCTATGGCTGTATTCATGAGATCTGCCCAAGATCAAGCTAGTCAGTGTTCCAGCATAAAGGCAGGGAAGGGCTTACTAGCTCTCACCCCTAGCAGAGGAGCCACTGATAGTTGATGGCTGGTGCAGGAAAGAGAGACAGTTTTATTTAAGGGTGTAGCCCCTTATAGATCAACCACGCTCCAGGGGATGGCCCCATACTCGTGTATACATGGACTTAATGGGCTATATTATTATATTATATTATATATATTATATGAAGATGGAGGGGTATAGAGAGTGGATTCAGGAGGAGTTAGGGAGAATAGTGGGAATGAGTATAATAAAAATACATTATATGCAAGTATAAAATTATCAAAGAATTAAAGTCAGGTGGTTGTGGCACACACCTTTAATCCCAACATTCTGGAGGCAGAGGCAGGTGGATCTCTGAGAATTTGAGGCTAGCCTGGTCTACAAAGGTAGTTCCAGGACAGTCAGGGCTATACAAAGAAACCTTGTCTTGAAATCCCCAGAGAGAGAAAGAGAGAGAGAGAGAGAGAGAGAGAGAGGAGAGTTAATAAAAATATTCTATTAAAAGAAGAAAGTCCCTATAGTCGGAGCTGAGTTCAGAATCACACTGAGTGGCTCCTGGGCTCTGAGTGGGTCCTAAGTCCTTAGTCTCTCTTGTAAAGTGAGGATGGTATTTATCTTATAAAGTGATTATGGAAATTAAAGAGCAGAGTGGCTGATCTTGGTATGCACACACATAGGAGGCTGAGGCAGGAAGATCATGCAGAGTTTGAGGCTGCCTGGGCTACATAGCAAATTCCAGACCAGCTCAGGTTCCATAGGGAGGCCCTGACACAAGAACAAACCAAACCAAAGAACAATGCATTCTCTAGACTCCTACCCAGGAGACAGTCAACTGGGCGCTGTTCTCACCCCTCTCTCTCTCCAAGGTCTCACTGTGTATCCCTGGCTGTCCTGGAAGTCACCATGTAGACCAGGCTGGCCTCGAACTCACAGAGTCCCACTGCCTCTGCTCTAGAGTGCTGGGATTAAAGGCGTGTGCTACCACCCCCAGTTCGTTTTCCCTTTTGTGAATTAGTCACATAAACACCAAAGTTATCAGAAACGTCTACAGACCCCAGTGGAAAGTTTCATCTCAGGGTAACTCACTGACATGAAAAGAAATATATTTAAAAAAAAATCATTATGTGGCCAGGTCATAATTACTATTTACTGAGAACACATTACATGCCAGGCACATGGGAATGACCCTTTAAAACACTCGTGTCTTTATTTCATCTTCATACTAACCCTATCGGGCTGATATAATTTTCTCCGTTTTATAGATGAGGAAAGCAAGCTCTGAAGGTTAAGAACCCTGCTCTTTGATGGTTGACTCCAACAGACATCTGACTGCCTTTGAGCAGCACTGTCTACCGGACCCTAGAGAGCTTCTCCTGGACTTACTTCCTTGCACTGTGTGGCCCGTGCTCAGAAACTGGACCCTTCTCACACAGCATCTTTGGATGCTAGATGTTTCTGGACTTGACCTTACCAGGAAACTCTTACTCCTGAAATTCCAGAAGATTCACACTTGAAAAATGCCAGCCTTCTGTGACACCGTCTTCTCTGCCAAATTGGCCATTATTCCCTAATTTGCTTTAACCACAAACATAAGCCCTGCTATTGACTAAGTAAGCCGAGCAGGGCTTTTTAGACTTTTATTCTGTTTCCCAAAATATGACGAACTGAAGTCATCAGCTGATGAGCTCGTACTTGAAACTGAGAGCAGCGTGAGTCACTCCCGTGAGTTAGGCCCATCAGTCAATTCATCAAATCGTGTCCCACTGCCAGACACCTCTCTCAGCAGTGTGCTCAGACACTCTCTACTCACAGGGGCAGGGTAGGGACACTCCTTGACCTTGAGGAGATTAAAATCTTCAGGTGGCAAATTAGCATATAAAACAACATCCAGCAATAAACATTTTAACAAGAGACCTACTACTAGCTCTGGAACTGTGCCAGGAACACAGTGTCCCAGTGAGGTAAACCAGTTCTCCAGGACGCATAGCTCAGGGGGTCACAGACAGTGACAACCCTATGTAATATGGGTGACATAGGGCAGAGAGACTGTGTCCAGGGAAGCCGGCAAGCGTTGATGAGCGAGTGGCTTATGAAGTCTTCTAGGCAAAGGAGGAGAGGGGACATCCCAGAAAGTGGTGTACAAGTAGCCATGGGTGTCTGGCTTGTCTCTGCCTAGCCCCAGCTTCTTGTCCAGTTCCACACTGCATATCTGCACAGTTGATGAAGGGAAACAAAGACTTGGGCAGGCGTGGAAGACAGGAACCAGGGGCTGAGCTGGTGAGAGGCTGTTACAGAGCAACAAGGTCTCTGCTAACGATGCTGAACTGCGTCCCCAGGGACAAAGGTGATGCTGGGAGGTAGAGGATGCCACAGGGTCTTTCAGGAGCAAATATGCGCGAACAGGAAGCATGCTAGCCCAGGGTGTAGGTGGACTGGTTAACTGCTGCACAGCCGGCAGGTGAAGATGGGAGACAAGGGAGAAGTGGAAGGTGGCCTCATCTCAATGCATGTTTTTATGAAATAAAAATTATCCACAAAGCAATGCTCTGTTATGTCCTGAAATCAATAATCTATCTATCTATCCATCCACCCACCCATCCACCCATCTATCCATCCATCCACCCATCTATCCATCCATCCACCCATCCATCCATCCATCCATCCATTGTTTTTTCAAGACAGGGTTTCTCTGCTTTACAGCTTTAGCTGTCCGGGAACTCACTCTTTTAGACTAGGCTGGCCTCGAACTCACAGGGATTCACCTGCCTTTGACTCCCAAGTGCTGGGATTAAGGGTGTGAACTACCACCGCCCCGCTATATCCTGAAGTATAAAGTGGATTTTTTTCTTTTTTAAAATTTTTTAATTGATTTTATTGAGCTATACATTTTTCTCTGCTCCCCTCCTTTCCTCTCCCCTCCCTTTCAACCCTCTCCCATGGTCCCCATGCTCCCAGTTTACTCAGGAGATCTTATCTTTTTCTATTTCCCATGTAGATTAGATCCACGTATGTCTCTCTTAGGGTCCTTGTTGTTGTCTAGGTTTTCTAGATTTTTTTTTTAAGGTCTTGTCTTGCATACACATTTCTGGATTCCTTCATTCAAACAGAACTTTGGGGGAGGGTTCGCTTTACCAGAGCCTGGTTAACAGAAAGGGATTCAGGGATTTGGATGTGGGCATCCGCTTGCTGTGAGATCAGTTGCTCCATCCCAGGCGATACAGGGTGTGAGGAGAAAGCTGAGTGGAGATTGCGCAGGCCAGGGGTGAGACTCCAGTCACTTGGGAACAGACGGGCATAACAGGTGAACATCACAAAGGGATGGGCTCTGAGAGCCAGCATGTTGGGGACACAGAGTAACAGAAAAGAAGGGGGGGGCTGTCAGGGAGAGCAGGTCGCCAGAATAGGGTTTTGGAAATTTACTCTTAATTACCAAGCACCAAGTAAGTCGGCTCTGCCAGTTCACAGCTGGATGCAATGTTTCCCCTGAGGCTTGGCAGTGAGTAGCATTGCCCTGGCTGTGGCTGTGAACAATGGAACAGCCACCGAGGAGCTGGGGAAGTCAAATAGAGCTCAGCCTGGCATAATTAAGAACTTAAAAAGGTGGAAATTTATTTAAGTAACAGTCTACAGGAACCACTGGTATATGTAATTGATATGTGACAAAAATATTATAAAAAGATTGTATTTTGTGTCATGCAACTTTAATCCCAGCACTTGTGAGGTAGAAGCAGGCAGGTCAGTTAATCTACAAAGTGAGTTCCAGGATAGCCAGGGATATCCAGAAAAACCCTGTCTCAAACAAACAAACAAACAAGAAACAAAACCCAATCAAACAAAAAAGACTGTTTGCTGGTGTGGTGGTACATAGAAGTACTTGGGAGACTAGACAGGAGGACGAGAATTCATTCCCAGCTTTGGCTACAAATTGAGTTTGAAGACAGTATGGGCTACATAAGACCCTATTTTGGGGAAAAATTAATTAAAATTCTATTCTTTGAATTCTCTGCCACTATTTAAAAAGATGTTTACCACTGGTCATGGTAGCATATGTCTATAATCTCAGCACTCCGGAGAGTAAGCAGGAGGGTTGCTGAGAGTTTGAGGCCAACATGTGTTATATGATTAAAAAAAAATCCTGTCTCAAACCAGACCAAAAACCAAAACCAAAACAAAAAAAAACCCAAAACCCAAAACCAACAACAACCAAAGAAACAAAAACAAAAGAAACAGACCCCCCCAAAACCCACAAAACCTGTTTCCATTCCAGGACTCTTAAAGGCCCCAGCAGGAGATGCCAATTTCAGATCCGCCTGAGCCACAGAGCAAGTTCCAGGTCAGTACTTGTCTCAAAACAGCAAAAAAGAAAGATAAGCAATCATTTCTAAAGAAAATGTAGCTTGGAGAATGTTGTGGGGATCATGTAAGGCTTAAAGGCAGTATATTGTCAACAGAGCAGCTGGAACTCAGTAAAAGTATTAGTGAATAACAAGTAACAAGATTAAAAAGATACCTGTACTTATTACAAGGCTCTAATCCCAGTTGGTGAAGACACAGATGGGTTCCCCCTGCCTCCTTACAGATTTCTCAGTAGACACATGTTCTATAGCAGGGATAAGGTACTCGTGAGCAGTTGAAGACGGAACTTTATGTTAGGATGAGTTTGAAAGCAAATGAAACCCGTGCCTTCCAAAGAACACCATTACAGATTCTGCAGCCTGGCACTGAAGGGTCAGGGTTCTCCAGACAGAATCTTAGCTCAATGAGTGCACGGGCATTTATGGAACACCTGCCAGGTCTGGGGACGAGAAGGGACGTAGGGAGGAGGGGGAATGGCAAGTCCTCAGGGAACTCATCCTGCTAACCCTGTGGCCCAGGAGGAAACTCTAGGTGAGCTTGTCCACACTGACCCCAGCCAAGGCTCAGGTCCTGCTTCTACATGGACAGAACAACCTTGGGAATCTCTCCAAGGCTCAGCTTACCCCTGTGTGAACCAGGGTACAACCCTTAAAGGCAATGGGAGTCCCAGTCTACCATTGTTGACCTGGAGTGCTGAAATGGAACGCGAAATGCCTGTCTTTATAGCGCCGACTCGGGAAAGACGGGAAAGACGTGTGGAGATGCACACGTAGAAAAAGTGAAAACACTGGGGAATGATAAGAGTTTAGTAGGCAGGATACAGCCAGTCTCCTGGCCCTTCCTTCCCAGCCTCCTTTTAACTGTTGTTCTCTACTATCCATGAATTCTCTCATTCTCTTCCTCTCTCACTGTGTTCTAGTCTCTCTCTCTCTCTCTCTCTCTCTCTCTCTCTCCAGCTTGCTTCTCCACTGTTCTCTCCCAGTATCCCGCTTCTCCAGGCCTGGCTCAGTCTAGTTTTGTCTGTTTCTGCTATGGATTCTTCTGGGTATTAATGCACATTTTCTCTTTCTTTCACACAATAAAAACTCCCCCTAAAGATGGAGCAGTTGGGGCAGCAGTTTCTTTTCTGCATCCTTTTGCATGCAGGGTCATTAGCAAGTTTCAGGCCAACCAGGGCTACATAGTGAGAACATAAGATACAACTAAGATCGTGGTGGCAGGGTTTGTAATCTGGATACTTAGAGTGCTGAGGCAGGAGGGTTACTGTGTATTCAAGGCCAGCCTGAGCTGTGTAATGATTTCCAGGCCTGTTAGGTCTATCCTGTGAAAGGAGGAGGAGGAGAAAGAGAGGGGAAGACTATCTCTGTGTGTGTGTGTGTGTGTGTGTGTGTGTGTGTGTGTGTATTATAAACAAAATAATTAAACAGCAGCAAATATAGCTACAAAAACAGTGCGAAGAGAATACAGTAAGTAGAGAAGAGATACTTGGAATATAGAAAATTACCAGAAAGCAGAAGCAACTGTGATTATAAATTTAAAAATTTTTCTCTTGTCTTTCCCTGTTGATCAAGAGTTTCACTGAAGAGACACATGGGTAATCATATTAAAGTCACAGAGGAGGCTTGTATTGTCTCAGTCGCCAATGGCTGGCTGGACGCGGCATCTCTTTCTTTAATCCTCCCTTGCTGTGAGAAGTGACCACATCTACCTAGCCCTCCTGTGCCGGCAGGGCAATGCGAGGGTGTGGGGTCACAGCAGGAGCAGCTCAGCAGACCTAAGCTGAAATGAGACCACGTGGAAATCCAGAGATAATTCCCGGTCTCAAACCTAGTATCATCTCATCAGCATTTTAAAATAGGAAAACAGGATCAAAACGTTGAGTGCTCCGAGCTCAGGTCATCCTGTTAGAGCGAAGCCACTCCACATCGTCACGGTGGAGCGTGCACGCTCTCTGACCCTACAGAGTCTTAGCTGTAACTTTCACACTCCCTACAGTGTACTTCTGCCTTGGCTCCTTACACGCCCTGACACGCAGAGCCCCAGGAAACCCAAACTGAAAACGAAACCAGTGTTCCACCTGAGTCACATCTGTTTCCCTTTTATCACCAAAGCGATGAACTCCCACACAATTGAGGCACGCTCTATTTAGGTCTTAGAAACGTCATCCCGGTAATTAAAGCAGGCTATTATCGTACAGTAAACAATCAGAAAACATGTTCTTAGAAACATCTCTCTGATTCACAGATGTTTGTGTGGTGACGTAAGGGAGATGGAACGCTTTGTTACCAGCAGGATAAGAATGGGGGACCCTAACCGCACACAGTGACCTCGAAGTGGGAAAAAAAACGACAGGAACATGGGACATTTAGCATGTAATGGTTGTTTGGAGCAATCTAGTTTAAAATATATTCTTCTCCTAACATTGTAATCCACTTGACATTTCTGTATTCATTTTTTCAAGAGGTGTTTATTGACTGTACCCTGTCCTTCCTGCTGGGTGGGGACCACGCTCCGCTGCGTTTCAAAGTCCAGCCACTTGGGGCGCTGTCTGTGTTTCTACGATCCTCTTCCCTCTGCCTGGAACTTCCTCCTTCCAGCCACCCCAACTTCTCCAGCAGAGAAAACTGCTATTTTTGTTTATTGTTCAGTCTTTCAATTCCAGGCTGGTCATGGTGGGGAACACCTGTAATCCCAGCACTTGAAAGATAGAGGCAGGACACTCAGGAGTTAAGGATCACAGAGAATGAAGGAGGCCAGCCTGTCTCAAAAAAAAAAAAAAAAAAAAAAAATCAAAGCTACTTCCTCCTGTAGTGGTGTAAGTCACATTCAGCACACTCAGGATTAGCTATGCCATTTCAGGGACCCACGACCAGATGTAAACGTGGAGTTCCCTTTTCAGAGTGGTAACAGCAGGATGTTAGTTGACTATGACTTTATTTTTTATAAGTGGGTATAATGGTTTCTCGGCTAGTCAGCATCTCTTCACTCCACCAGAGCCCATGCTTCCTTCCCATTTGGCCTCTGGGAGAGTAGCACACCTCACATTTTTGGTTCACAAGTAGTGGGCGAGCAGGCTGAGCAAACAATTCTAGGATCAGGTGTCTTTGGACCCAGTCAGAGCTGACAAGCTGTAGCAAGCAAAGGGCTAGGGCTGGGTCCAGCTTTCCTGCTGGACTTAGAGCCAAGGCGCTAAGAGCCTGGGACTGCAGAGGCAGCTTTGTGTAGCTGGAGAAAAAGCGGGGACCGTCACCATGTCACCATCAGGCTGGTAAGAGCACCGTCAGGCCGGTCTGTCCACCATACCTACCGTGGGGGTCTCAGGGGTGAGGTCCGATAAGTCTGCTCTCTTTAGTCTTTGTTTAAGTCATTTGAACTGACATTTTCCCATACTTGCCCGTATTAGTCATAGGGAAGAACATTAAACATCATATATGTGCGGCTCTTGTTAGTGGCTTGTGTTTTATTGTTTCCGCATGCAGGTCTAGAGCCGGGCATTATGGTTCTGGTTCTGCTTCTATCTGTAGCCTCCTCTTGGTCCGGCCATGCTTATCTGTGGGTTTTCTGTCATGTTCTCTCTTTTCTGTCATGATCCCTCCCTCCTACCTCTGTACCCTTCTCTCTAAAAAGACTAAATGTGAGAAGCCAGGCACAGTAGCTTGTGTTTGTAACCCCAGTGCCAGGAAGGCAGTGACAAGAGGCTCTCTGGAGCTGGTCTACCCAGCCACCCAGTCTCACTGAGAAACCCTGTGTCTAAAGGCAAGGAGGATGGATCCAAAGGAATGACTCTACACATACATACAGACACACACCCTCCCCGATATTTAACCTTTTTGTTTTTGAGACAGTCTCATGAAGGTCAGGATGGCTTCAAACACGTCATGGAGTAGAACTTTGCTCTGCACTTTTGATATTTGTGCCTCTGTCTCCCTAGGATTACAGGCAATTTTTGCACCTTCCTGTGTTTGAAATTTCTTTTAAAATAACTTTTAATGATGTATATTTATCTGTGTGTGGTCATGTGTGTGTGGTTGTGTGTGTGTGTGTGTGTGTGTGTGTGTGTGTGTGTGTGTGCAGGTGCCCCTGGAGGTCAGAGGAATCAGATGCCCCTGGATCTAGAGTTACAAGTAGTGTGAGCTGTCCACCATGGGTGCTGGGAATTGACCCTGGGTCCCCTGCAAGAGCAGTACATGCTTTAGCCACTGAGTCATCTCTCCAGCTCCTGTGTTTGATTTTTGTTGTTGTTGTTTTGTTTTTTTTTTTAAGACAAAGTTTCTCTGTGTCGCCCTGGTTGTCCTAGAACTTGCTCTGTAGATCAGGCTGGCCTTGAACTCACAGAGATCCACCTGGGTCTGCCTCCCAAGTGCTGGGATTAAAGGCACGGGCCTCCACCACCCAACTTGAAATTTCTTATAACAAAAACATTTTAGAACAACTATAAAGTGCCCTAGTATTGAATATAAATGAATGTATTGAAGATCTACAGCAAACAAACTGGAACAGAAGAGACTGCTCCATGGGCCTTGTTGGCTGACTTGAGCTCCCACTTCTCCAGACTCCATCCTCACCTCCGTGTTAGCCGGAGCTCTCCAGGCTCTTCTCACCCAGCATGATGGGCTTTGAATTGTATTTTCTGAGCGGCATGAGCTAAGGCTCCCTGTAGATTATAAGTCGTGATAGGGTCTTAGTAGCAATGTTGTCGAGGGACCTGTATTAAGGATTCTTTCTGCCTCAGGAGTCTGGGGTGACTGCAGGGCAGAGTACTTCCTTAAATATGGGTCTTAAAGGGGTGAGTGGGATGTGGGTGTCGCTCATTCCAGAGAATTTGCATGCTGTGTATAAAGCTCTGTGCTCAATCCCCAGCACCACATAAACCAAGTGAGGTGATGCACATCTGTTATCTCGGCACTTGGAAGGAAGAGGAAGGATGATACGGAGTTGAAGTTTAGATATTCAAGGCCATCCTTAGCTATGTAGTGAGTTTGTAACCAGCCTGGGACACATGAGACATGTCTGAAAAAAAAATTAAAAGATGGCTGGGAATAGGTAGGGAGCATTCCAGGCACAGGAAACAAATAGACTTCTACAAAGGCTTGGAACACGAAAGAAGATGGCTTTCTTCAGAGGGAGAGAGAGAGAGAGAGAGAGGAGACCTATATCCCTGGGTAAGAACACATTAGCAAGATGAACCGGGGAAAGTCATTTGAGGTTAGATTATTAATGGTCTTGAATGCCTAGCTATGAATTTAAAACTTTTGATAAGCTGGGAGTCTACCAAAGGTCACATTCTTTGTCAAGATGGACACTTCAATGTCAGCACAATATTGCCTTGACGTTTGTCACCCCCATTAATTGCCAGAGTTTATTCTGCTGATCTGGCTGGCCAACCAGGTGTGCCTTTCCTCCATCACTACTCCATGTTTGTCCATCCTGGAGACGTGTGTCTCCAGCTGGGAAGAGGACTTTCCCCAACTGAGGCAGGCCCTTCCAGGTCGTGTGTAGAGAAGCAGCCTCAATCCCCTGCCAGAAATTCCAAACAGGCTCTCAGGATGGACACTGCCCTTTCCTCTTATTTTAAGTTTGATTGAGAGCTGGGACAATAGAGGGAAATGTATGAGTCTCTGGACAACCTGGGGGACCTGGCTCTGGAGTTCAAAACTATGTGTTACACCCCGAGCTTTGAATCTACAGTTAAACACAATTGTTCAGATGTGGATGAGAACAAGGAGATTAAGAGATATAATCTACTCAGGTGGTACAAGATCTCATCACAAAGAGGGCCCTTGACTTGGCAGTCAGGTCGGCACTGTCTAAGTGGCTGGCACACTTGCCTCAAAGCAGACAGAGAGAGCCGTGTGACGCATTATTCCCCTCGAATGCTGCCCTTGTCCAGTGCTGACTTCCTAAGTCTTCCACCAAGAGGCCCAGTAAGCTGATAGAGTCTCTCGAAGGAGTGCCTTGGGAATGCGGTTTCTGAAGGAACCGTACAAACTGCCGTTGTGAAACCAACACAAGCAACTGTGGCTCCTGAATTTAAACTGAATTCTGGTTTTAAGCCTATTTTGTAACTTGGGTGTGGTGGACTAGGCCTGTAATCCCAAAACTTGGGAGGTAGAGACAGGAGGATCAGAAATGCAAGACCACTCTGGGTTACATAAAGCCCTGACTCTCTCAATTTTTTTCTTAAGTCCATGAAGAGAAATGAAAGTTCTGTCATTTGCAGGAAATGGAAATAACGGAGAGAATGATTAGGCAAATGAAGTCTCAGAAAGACGAATGGTGCATGTTTTTTCTCATTTGTGGTTTCTAGATTTTGTAAAAGTTATATAAAATTATACATGTGTATAGGATAGGAAAAGGAAGTGAAACTGGCCAAGGCCATAAAGAGGACTGGAAAGAGAAGGAAGGGGAGAAAAGGGAGGGACACGGCATAGGATGCGTGCTCAACTACAATACAAACATGGATGAAAAATTTAAAATAAATAATTTGAAAAATGCAAATAAAAAAGCCTCCCTGGTCTTCCCGCTCCCTGCTGTGTGGCTCTCCCGCCGCCATGACCACAGGAAGGTGTCTTGGACAGTGCGGTGGAAACACGCAGTAAGGAGGAGCACAAAGTGTGCAAAGGAAGTGCTCTTTAGAAGTGATGGTGACAGCCCACGTCCAGGAGTGGCCCATCTTAGCCATACAGTGATTTCCAGTTGTAGCCTGACATGAAGGGAAAGGTGTCGGCATTCGCTGACTTGTCCTAGACGCACACGCAGGACAGCTCGTGTCCCCTCCCGACTGATGATGTTCTTTGACACATCACACTCTGACAGTAAGAAGGTTTTGAGGGTCTGGGCTCTGTCAGTGAGAAATGGACTAGAAATCCGATCAGCCTTGGAGGAGAGACGGACGGGGCCAGTTTCACTCTTTCAAGGCCTTGCTCCTTGCAGACTCCGCCAGCCATGGTCTTGTTTTGGACCACAGGAAACAAGACTTTTTGTCTTTTTTGGGGGGGGGGGAGGGATCTGCATACCATGCTGTGTGAGTGTGTCTGTCGGAAAACAAGCCAGGAAGTTGGTTCTTTTCGTTTGTGGGCCCCTGAGAGCTAACAGAGGGCCTTAGGCTGGAGGTGGGCACCTCTGCTTGCTCAACCATCCCCACAACCTCTTCTTCAGGAATTCTCTGGGAACAAACCCTGGGCTAAAGTGGCTGTGGAAAGGGACATATTATGTCTAATTATTTTCTTCTTAAGGTTTATCTCAACACTTTCAGGATGGAAAATGAAGACTGGAATGACTGAGGAGTGGAGACAAGCGAGGTCAGGACACTGAAGTGTGAACTACAAGACGCCATTATGTTCAGGAGCCAGAGAAGTTTCTAATCATATAGATTCCTACTCTGAAGTTTCCAGCCAGGCTTTCCAAGGATGCTTGCTTCCTTCCTTTCTTTCTTTCTTATTATTTTTTTTTTAAAGAGAGGGTCTCATGTAGTTCAGGATAGTCTTGAACTTGCCAAATGTATGAATTTGATCTTGACCTCCTAACCCTTCTCCTGCCTCCTCGATGCCTGGGTGTAGGTGGTCGTGGAGATGGAAGCCAGGGTTTTGTCATGCTAGGCAAGTACTCTACCAACCGAGCTATACGTCCAGTCCTAGAGGGCAGATCTTCCCTGCTCAGACCCTCTTCTCTGAGTTTTTTCCTGTTGCCAAGACTACACGTCCTTTGTTCCTCCTTCCCCAGGACAGTAATGAGGAAGAACCAAGCTTCTCCAGGTCACCCTGTCCAGAGAGGTGTCACATGACTACAACCTGCAAAGGAAGCCACTGAGGCAGGAACCTTTTTTGACTTGGACTGAATAGACTCCTTGGTCTCAGCACCCCTCACTCAGGCCACATCTGAGCCTCACCAGGGCAGCAGAGGGACCGTGTCCTGGCAGCCACCTTGCTTGAAATCCTGCTTTGCCAAATTAAAGATTAGCCTTACTGTTGTTGCTGTTATTAAAATTATGTGTAGGCGTGTGCCTGCCTGTGGGTCCGTGCATGTGAGCGCACAGAGGCTAGAACCGCTACATCCCTGGCGCTGGAGTTACAGGTGGTTGGGAGCCATTTGACATGGGTACTGAGATCTGAATTCAGGTTCTCTCAAAGAACAGCAATCTCTCTAGCCCTGTGAAATAACCTGTCCACTTTGCTAAATTAATGATACAGCTTTCAGCCCACATCGTCCATTCTCCACAATTCTGTGGAAACTTGTCTGCTATTATTCCCCTTCTGTCCTTTCTGTTGTCATGAGTTATTTTCTATTCTGTTTTGTTTGTCTTGTTCTGCAGTGAGGCTGGTCTCAAATTCACTATGTAGCCCAGGACCCACTGCGATCCTCTTGCTTCAGCCGCCTCAGTACGGTAACTACAAATGAGAGTCACCGTCCCCAGCTCAGACTATAATTTAAAACTTTTAAAATATAAAATATCTGTTTAGTGTTACTTTTGTTGCTGTTGTTTTTTGAGACAGGGTCTCACTATGTGGCCCTGGCTTGCCGAGGATGGCTGGTTTTGAACTTGTAGCAATCCTTTTGTCATAGACTTCCCAGGTCTGGGATTGCATGTATGCCTTGCCAAGCCAGTATGAGATTAATCTTGATTGTCCGCTTGACTGGAGTTAGATTCACGATCCCAGCAAACCTTCTGGCATACCTGTGAGGGAGTTTCAAGTTGGGATAACTGAAGAGGGAAGACCCACCACAAATGTGGGCAGCACCATTCCACATGCTGGGGTCCTAGATTAAATAAGAAAGCGAGCTGAGTACCAGCATCTGTCTGCTTCCTGACTGAGTACCATGAGGTATCATGAGGTAGCGTGACCAGCCTTGCGCTCCTGCTGCCTGCCTCCCTTCCTTGATGGACTAGATCCTTCAAACTGTGAGCCAAAACGGACCCCTCCTTCCCCAAGTCGCTTTAGTAAGGTGTTCTGTCATAGTCACGGAAAGTAACTGGTACGCTGGTGTCAATGCCTCATTTTAACCGAAGGTTACAAGAGAAAGCCAGATTTCATTGGCCATTGCCTGTCTTCTCGTGTTGTAATCTACTTGCATGACAGCCACGTGTCTCAACCTCATCAGTGAGTGTCTAAGCACATGGTTGGTCACAAGAGACCCTGTGGATTGCATCATGGACACAACCTCAACTTCTGCAAAAGTATACTTGCAACTCAGTAGTTTGGAGGGCAAAACAAATATTTGAGTTCATTTGTCAAGCTGTCCAAAGCCTGATTGCCCCAGGTAAAGATTATGCATACAAATATTCCTTATTTATTTTTGTGTCCATCCACAAAAGTGAACACACCACTTCTCTTACTTTTTAACTTCCATCGTTTTCTACTTTCAAAATCTCAATTCTTTTCATATTTATATTTCTTTCTTGAAGAGACAGGTCTCACAGAGCCTGGGACAAAGTCCTGTGCAGTGGAGGGGGGCTTGAGTCATTCTCCTGCCTCCTCTTCTAGTGCTGGGTTTGCAGCTTCCCGCCACCAGACCCAGACTCCCCCACCTCTCCCCACAGAATCTCTCTTCTAATTCATTCATTTTACCGAAAGAGGGGGAAAGTGAAGTTTGTGTCAGAATCAGTGAGAGCACTCATTTGTCACAGACAGAGAGCCCCAGCTTTGTTGTACCCAGAGGGCTCCTGTCCCCGCTTCAATCCCAGGGTCACCACAAGAGGACACTTATTGTGTTTTCCTAAGGGTGCTGCGATAATGGTAGCAGAACTGGGAACTCAGCTCTTCCTCCACTGTCATGAGAAAAAGCCACCTTTGAAGGCATGGTCTGGTTTCTTTCCCCCCTTGCTGTGAATTCACAGGGAGCACACCGTCCACTGGCGCTCCTGTTACCTTATTTCCACGTGTCTCAGTTCATATCTGCTTTGGCATGTTCTCCAAGCTGGTTCTGGGCAGGTGTGTGTCCCCCACTGCCCCACCACCGCAATAACAGGCATGGACCACCACAGCCAGCTTTTTATGTGATTCCTGGGGATCCAAACTCAGGTTCGCATGTTTGCCCAGCAAGTACTCTACCCACTGAGCAATCTGACCAGCAAGTAGTCTGCACACCAACCATCTGACCAGTCCCAGATTCATTAATTCATTCATGCATTCATTCATTCATTCGCTTCTCAGGGTCAGTTTTCATAGCAATGCCTAATATCTGCCTGAAATCATCGTCTGGTGTTGAACACTGCTGCTCAGTCTGTGTGCGAGGATAGTTGATGAGGTTTGATTGCTTAAAAGTTGCTTGTTTTGTTTTTGGTTTCCCAAGACAAGGTTTCTGTGTATAACAGCAGCCCTGGCTGTCCCGAACTCTCTCTGTAGACCAGGCTGGCCTCGAACCTCGAATTCACAGAGATCCACCTGCTTCTGCCTCCCGAGTGCTGGGATTAAAGGCGTGCACCACCACTGCCTGGCTGCTTAAATGTTTTTAAAAAATAGTGTGGGCATGTTTCCTGACTCCTCTCCTATCCTCAACCCCAAGTCTTTCAAGACTTCAGATGTCTCTTGAAGATCTCATGGATCTCTTGTCACGGGACAGATGTGACTCTCAGGACCCCTGAGTTTTTTTCTGTAGAGTCAGAGCTAATTACTACCAACTCTGTAGGGGAAGTAACAACCTCCTCCTGCAGAGTAGGCATCTCCTCTCTCCACCCCTTCTTTCTTCCCCCCGCCCCACCATGTCTTAGGGTTTCTACTGCTGCAATGAAACACCTTGACCAAAAGGCAGGCTGGAGAGGAAAGAGTTTATTTGGCTTACACTTCAGCATTGCTGTTCATCACTGAAGGAAGTTAGGACAGGAACTCAAACAGGGAAGGATCCTGGAGGCAGGAGCTGATGCAGAGGCCGTGGAGGGGAGCTGCTTACTGGCTTGCTTCCCCTGGCTTGCTCAGTCCGCCTTTTTATAGAACCCAGGATCAGAAGCCCAGGGATGGCACCACCATGGGCTGGGCCCTTCCCCATTGATCACTAATTGAGAAAATACCTTATAGCTGGATCTCATTGAGGCATTTTCTCAACTGAGGCTTGTTCCTCTGATGACTCTAACTTGGTTCAAGTTGACGCACAACCAGCCAGTGCACTCCCTTTCCTGGGCATAGAACCAGGGCGGTGCATGTTCTAGACAAGTGCCCTCCCACTAAGCTGCACCCTGACCTTTAATCCACTAATCAGTTGCGGAGAAGACTGGAGAGATGTTCAGTGGTTGAAAGCATTTGCTCATCCAGAGGACCCAGTTCCCAACACCCGTATCTGTGGTTCACAGCTGCCTGAAACGCCAGCTCCCAGGGCTCTGACTCCTCTAGCCTCCTTGAGCATCTATGCTTATATAGAAACATACTTGTGCACTAAGTAAAAGAAAGTTAACAAGAAGCTATGAAAACTTCTGGAGGTTTGGACACAGACTGACCAAATTTCCTCTTAAAGGTAATGCAGAATGAAAGCTACCATAGTACAGCCAGGAGTAGTGAGGCACACTTGAAATCTCAGCTGAAGCAGGAGGATTACTGTGTAGCCAGGACTAAATAGCAGGATTTTTGTTTGTTTGCATGGCAGGATTATAAGAACTGTCAGCCAGTGTACAGAATGTCCTGGTTCGTATGAATCTCAGACCCACAACAAATGATTTTTAGCATAGTTATGTCCCACGTAGTATTGGGGATATACTTAAAGTGAGAATACTTCAGGATTTTGTTTTTGCTTTTGCTTTTGTTTTTTTGAGATGGTTTCTCTGTGTAGCCTTAGCTGTCTTGGAACTCACTCTGTAGACCAGGCTGACCTCGAACTCAGAAATTCGCCTGCCTCTGCTTCCTTAGTGGTAGGATTAAAGGTGTGTGCCACCACTACCTGGTGAGTGTCACTGACTTAAGACAACTCCATTTGCAAGACCCTCTCACTCACTTTGGAAGTCTCAGTGGACTTTAACCACGGTGGGACTGGGAGATGGGTGTGGCTAAGCGATTACCACGCTAGCTAGCGTGAGATGATACAGTTCAGACTCCTAGAAATGCCTGGGGGCTGGCGGCCTGCCTGTAACTCCAGCCTCAGAGGGTGCAGACAGGCATCCCCAGAGCAAGCTGGCCGGAGAGGAGGCTGGCTGTTCTGCAGGGAAGCCATATGGGCTTGATTCAGAGATCCTGAATAAGGGGAAGAGCAACTGAGGCTGAGTCCCTGTATCAGCCTGGACTCTGCAAGTGTGCATGTGCGCACACACACACACATGCACACACCACTCACACACACACCACATACCATACACACACTCACACACACCACACATACACACCACCCCATACTCACACTCAAACAATACACACTTTCTCACACACACACACATGCCCCCACACATGCAAACACATACCACTCACACACATACACACCACACACACTGCATATGCACACATATGCATACACACAACACACTACACATACATACCACACACAACACAAAATACACACATATACACACCACTCACACACACACCACATAACAGACACACACTCACACACACCACACATACACACCACCTCACACTCACACAATACACACTCTCACACACACACATACACACACATGCCCCCCCACAAACTCATACCACTCACACACATACACACCACACACACACCGCATATGCACACATATGCACACCGCTCACACACACAACACACTACACATACATACCACACACAACACAAAATATACACATACATACCATGCGCGCACACACACACACATACACACATTCTCCTGCACATGCAAACACACACATGCATGCCAGACACACCAAACTATAAAAAGAAAAAATAGAAACTAACATGCTTTTTAAAAATTGTTCTCCTAGATTTACAGAAAGAGATCTCTAAATCTCTGCTGGGGGAGGTGGCTCTTGCCTATAATTCCAGTACTTGGGAAACTGAGGCAGGAGGATTGATACAAATTCAGACCAGTTTGGATTATATGAGTTCCAGGTTAGCTGGGCTCCAGAATGAGAGACTACCTCAAAACAGTTAAAAAAAAAAAAAACCAAAAAACAAAAACAAAACCCATCACCACCAAAGCCCATTATCTTAGCTGAATTCTTGGGAATGTTATAGGAAACAGAAACACTGTATCTCCTTGCAAACTTACTGCTGTCTCTTCTGTAGAAGCCGTGTAATATATCCAGCAACTTCAAATACCAAAGCACTACCTGGTGGTTATTGTTGGTGTTTGTAAGATATTTCACATGAGTAAATAAGCCTCAGAGTCAGGTGAGGAGATGCACCCCTTTAATCCTTCACTTGGGAGGCTGAGGCAGGAGCATTGCTATTTTGAGGATTGTCTGAGCTACACAGAGTTCAAGACTGGCCTGGGCAACTTAGGCCCAGTCTCAAAATAAAGCGATATAAAAGGAGCTGCCTAAGTGGCTCAGTGGGGTCCTCGCCCTGAGTTCAAATCCCAGGCCCTCAGTGTGCCACAGAGCTGTAGTCTAGACTGAATTGTTCATGCTGCTTGTGTCTTTCCCAAACATTAGTATCATAAAGTGTATGGTTCTGAAGCCTAAGCATTCACAGTGGTCTCTGTACTTTTAAACTCAAAAGATTACGCTGCCATTGGCAAAAACAGTAAATGTGACGACAACCTACAAAACTCCTTTCATGGCCCTGGAGAGGCCAGGGGAAGGGGCGTGTGGTGACACCTGCAATCCCTTCACTCAGGAGGCAGAGGCAGGAGGATTGCTGCAGGCTCAAGGTAAGCATGGCTTACATAGCGATCTCTGGTCAGCCACGGCAAGGTCGTGAGACTCTGTATCCAAAAAAATTGGAGGGGAGGGGAACAGGGCGATGGATGGCTCAGGCAATTAAAGTACCTGTCCCAAAGCCATGAGTACTTGAGTTGGGATCCCTGGCAGCCCACGTAAACGTCATATGTGAATTGTACATACATATAACCTTGCCCTTCCAGTGGGGGAAATGGAAGGGGCAGGAGGATCCCTCAGCTGGCTGGTCGGCAAGCCCAGTTAATGGGTGAGCTCTCAGTTTAGTGAGAGATGCTTTCTCAAAAGGTAAGGTGGGTGGGCCGGCAAGGCGAAATGGTTCAGCAAGTGAAGGCACTTGTCACCAGACCCAATGAGCTAAGTTCAGTCTCTGGGCTCCACAGGTGGGAGAGAGAACAAATGCCTGCCGAGGTCCTCTGACCATCGGTGCGCAGTGCACGCCCACCTGCACATTTGTGTTTGTGTGCTTGCACACACGAGGGCATGCTTGTGCACACACACACACACACACACACACAGGCGGTGGAGAATAAATAAAAATGAAGAAAAAAATGAGATGTGCTTGGTATTGGAACATGCCCAATGCCAACCTCTGACGTCCATGATCTCTATGTGCACACACATGCATTTGCACATACTGTTACACACATGCTCAGGGCACCGAGAAGCTTTTCTTACATGTCAATTCTAGCCTGTCCCCTAAAGGCCTGTGTAATAAAGGTTTGCTTCCCAGCATGGCGCTAGATAAACGGTGGAAGTTTGGGGTTAGGGGGATCACAGGCAATGCGTCTTTGAAGAGAATGTGGTCTCTCTTTAATCTTCTAGTTATGAGGTGAGATGATTAACCCTCATTGTTAACACGACTAGCTTGGAATTGCCTAGGAGACACACTGTTGGGCATGCCTGTAAGCTTTGACTGAAGACAGAAGACCCCCGTCCCATGAATGGTATCCCCCTATAGGGTGGAGTCTTCAAGTGAATCAGAAGGAAGTGAGGAGTCAGAAGGCGGGGCAGCACACATCTCTTCTTGCTTCCCTCAGGTGAACACTCCCTCGACACGCTTTCCACTCCATGACAGTCAATAGTATGTGAGCATGTGAGCATGTGAGTATGTGAGCATGGAGCCAGGGCCAACCCTTCTGTCATTAAGTTGCTTTTGTCTTGCATCTTGTCGCAGCAACAAGAAAAGTAGCTAACACATGAAGGCGTAAGTAACAAAAAGTTCCACACCAGTTTGGAATTATGATTAATAAAAGGGTAATTTATTTAAAGGGAAAACTTACAGATCACTGTCCTAGACAACAGCCCTCTGTGCTACCAGGAAAGGAGTATAGTAGCAGGAAGCAGAGCCCAAAGCAAGGGAGGGAGAGAGAGAGAGAGAGAGCAGGGCTACTGCTGCTTTTTAAAGCGAAAGAGACCACACCCAAGTGGGATGGTATCTTAAAGGCTATTGGCTGAAGGAGTGGAAGGCACTCCAGCAGCAAACACACAAGGCAAGTAGAGGAGCTTGACTTCATCCCTTGTACCACGCTGCACCTTGTCCCAGACCCAAAGCAAGGAGAGCACAACTGTGAGCTGGAACCTCCAAAGCGCTAAGCCAAGATAGACCTTTTCTCTTTGTAAGTAGACTGCCTTGGACATTTGTTATAGTGCCAGAGAGGTGGCTAACCCGCCAAGCTTATGCTGAGATAACAATCAACTCAAAGCCTCCAAACTTGAAACAACGGTTTTTCCTCCTGGTCCACGCTGCTGCATATCTGCCGTGGATCTGCCCTGCTCTTTCCACCCCGGAACAAACAGACACGATGAGCTGGGTTATCCTCCCTCAGCGTGTTTATTCTGGAGCCGAGGAATGTTGAGCTAGGTGAGCTAGCTGGGCAAGAGATGGAGGCTACAGCAAGACCAGATCACCCACCCCTCTGGCCAGTGTGGCTTCCTCTCTAGATAGCCGCCCAGCTGTGTGCTAGGTGACCTCTGCTTGCCAGGGGGCTGGGCTTAGAGAGCGCACTAGGACAAGGACTAACCATAGCAATCCAGTTGTTGACCTCAGCAGCCTTCCCTTGCTCAGCCCACTGTGAGCTCACGGAGTCTTACACATGGAAGACCAGACTTCACGAAGTCCCTCTCTGAGGAGAGGACGGTTCTGTGATAGGGTGGCAGATATGTTTGTGATTTCCAATTTGGGAAGAGAGTATGGAAAAGCTGCTGGGGACCTACATGCTAGAAGTGCTGTTGGTTTACAAACTGAAGGCCTCTGAGGTAGGAGGCCACAGATGAACTCACTATTGGTGGCTAAGAATAAGTCACCGCTGTTGTGACCCACACTATGCGTGCAGCAATGACCTGAAAATGCCATCAGTCACCGTGGTTCCAGGCTGGGAGATAGAGGGCTTGGAGCTGGTCCTGGAAGATGCAAGGACAGGAAGGAACAGCTTGGAGAGAGAAGAAAAAGGACAACAAACATGGCTTCCCTCTGAAATGTGCCTGGGAACTCAAATTACAGAATACAGAAATAAATACAAAACTCAGAAAGAAGGGCCACAGCGTCAGTGATTAGATCAGAGTTTTACTCCAGACTGAAACCAGGTTATAGATCAGCATAACAAAGGATTTAGAATTAAGTGCATTCGGTGTAAGTGAACCGGATGTAACACTAGCAGGTAGGGCTGGGCATGTTGCTTCCATGATAGCATGTTCCCAGCATGCTGTAGACCCCGAGTAAATTAGGAGTGGCAGTGCATGTCTGCAACGCCACTGACTCAGGGAGAAGCAAGAGGATCATCCTAGGCTACAAAGTGATTTAGCGTCAGCCTGAGCTACAAAACAAACAAGGAAGAAAGAATCTCGGATGGCTCAAAAAGGGCCAACTGCCTGCCTCCTAAACGAGTAACAGAAACTCTGGGGGCGGAGCTTGGCCATAGGGTCTGAGGAGAAAACTCCTGGCCCCGCATGGGAAGGATGGAAGGAGGCACATCAGAATACAGGCAACAGCGGAAAGCCTGGAAAGACAGAGTAAGTTGCCTTCGCTCCATAAATCCACCCCCTGTGCTCATGCAAGCAACCCTAGTTAAATGCAGCAGAACACAAGAAAAAATAAATACAATAAAAGGCACAGAATATCTATTGGTGGGCACCAGTCACCATCCAGTAAGAATTCTGAAGGAAAAGAGCAAATGATGGCAAAGCAATATTTAAAGAGATGGTGCTGATTCAGTGCAGAGAGAGGCAGAGACAGAGAGACAGAGACACACACACACAGAGAAGTTCCAGAATAAAAATGTCAAATCTCCATTTGAGTGCAAAGAAATAAGAATGGGTGCAGACGGAGACTGTAGGAAGACAGCAGAGTCCTGAGGATAAAGAGAGGATCAATGGTTACTAGATAAGGAAGGATTACCTACAAAGGAGTGAAAATCAGCCAGAAGCTGGCTTTCACTTAAACAGCAGTAGATTCTGGAAGATGAGAAGGGTAAAGTGTTCAAAGTGCCAAGAGAACATAGCAGTCCGGTTAGAATTCCGAGACGCTTCGAACCTCCCCACCCCAGGTTTACCAACCAACCGCAGACTGCCACTCTAAACGCCGGAGAAGAAGAGTATTGTGTTTTCACAAGCAACATTTAAATATTGAGCATTTTAAAATTCGTAGAGGTGGGTTCTGGATGCAACCCAGCCATGCTGGAGTCCTTGGAACTTCTACTTAACCAAATATGTATGTTTAGGAAAAACCGAATGAAAAACCAAGCAAGCACAAAATACATAAGTGAGGTGTTCAACTTAATAAATGAGGCAGAGGACCAGAGAGAAACCTGACCGAGAAGAAAAGAATAAATACAAGAAATAAGAGGGAAGGGGAAACAGTGTTCTGGAAGATCACCGGAGCACAGAGGGTCTTTGTTTCTAAGAGACCACTCCTGATAGAGACAAACTCTAAGTGTAGCTGATGAGAGAGACTCACAAACACGTATAAGTAAAAATAAAATTAAAGCAAGAAGAGAAATCAATTATTCCTTTTATCCTAATAAATACAGAAATCTAAAAGTGGATAACTTTTCAGAAAATAAAAATCTGATAATTTATTCAGATGAAATTTGGATAGAACTTCCAGTGAAAATCAGATGTTCCCCAAGTTGCAGGTCAGGGAAGCCAGGTGACCTTACCAGATCTTCAGCATAAACACTGCTTCAAGACAAGAGCTGTTCCAGAGACCAGGGTAAAAAGGAAGAGGGCTCCTCCACCTTAATTTTCAAGACACGAAAGTGAGCCAAGCAGGGCTGGTGAAGGAGGTGGGAGCTTAACCTTGGTTTTCAAGCAAATAAAAATCTTAAAGAAAATATGATTGGGCAGAATTTAACCTCAAGAATGAAACTGTGATTCAGAAGTTAAAAATCTGTTTCAATTGACAGATTAAAAAGAAAAGCGGTTTATCCTTTACCTTTTAAGCAGCACCTCAGAGAAACACAGGACAGATGTTTGGCAGGAGCCAGCTATCCTTCGTGCTCAGAAACTAACCCCTGGCAGACCAGACCAAAAGGCACCGGCCGCGGTTAGGACTCTTCAGGCAGATACTTGAACTGGGGGTATCTTAGGGACATTTCTGTTAAAGTCAGGAATAATCTACGGAGACTGATTGTAACCACTGTTTACGCTAAAGGACTTTATTGATGTAGCATACGTAGAGATGGCAGAAAGAACGAAGTCTATTCTCAAAATAAAGGACTCAAGAAATTTAACAGAAAACTCAGAATATTCAGCAAGGGAACAGAAACCACACTGAGGGCAATGGCATTCTTGACAGTTCTAGAAAATATAAAAGAAGAATTCTAGAAGATATAAAAGAGGAATATTTACACTCATAAATTATATTTTAAAGTTTTATATAATCTATTTTTGTGTAATTATATTGTATGTTGCTTAGGAACAGGTTTGGTAAAATAAGTGTGAAGCCTCTGAAGAAAACCTAAAGTAGGAATACTATGTTCAGTAATCAGGACCCTCAATAGCGTGAAGCAATCAATTACCTCTATCTGACTCAGTGCAAGTTTAGTTTGAAAGCCTCAAATGTGTGACTATGTGATTCTTAGCTAAGTTTAAAATTCACATGCAAGGGCCCAGAAGGGAGGATTATTTTGATGGAATCAGCAGACGGGCAGGATTGGTCTCATTAAATATTTAGACTTATGGAAGGGACCACTGTTACTGGCACAGGAGATCACAAATACATGAATGGATCAGAATAAAAGCCCTGAAATCACAGAGAACTGAGGTGGCGTCAGCAGGCAACTGGGGAGGTGGCACTGCTTATCTGTGTGAGGGGAAGATGGACTGGCTCCCGGCTCACCATCCACTCAAGTAGGGAAAGATTTCTTATATGACACACAAACATTCAAACAATGAAGAAAGAGGATCCATCTGGCTGCAGATAGATGAAAACAGTGTGTATGAAAGGGTGCAATAAACAAAGTTGGAACCAGGTGTGGAAAGGAGAGTGGATGTACCAGGCATATAAGCACCCAAACAAAACAAAACAGAAACAGACAAAAACTAGAGGAGGGAGGGAACGCCTTTAAGAAGCAGGAATTACAAAAGCTTAACTGTTTGATCCCAAGTAACACAACAGTTGTAGAAGTCAACGTGAAAATGAAATATAAAAAAGTTTTTAAAAATGAAAGTGTAAGAACACAGCAGCTGGAAGATGATTTCAGAAGGCCCACCACATAAAAGTCCTGAAAGGTTATCAGATCTATATTAAAAAGTGGATCTGCAGTTCGTGTTTTAATAATCTTCAAGGAAAACAAAAATGAAAGTAGTCAACCCTAACATTCATAGAAACAACAAAATCCTTAAAGAATAGAAAGAGAGAAAAGAGAAGAAAAAAAATCAAACTAAAACCAGGAAAATTTATAAAATTAATCCAAGGGCTATATTTTAAAATAGATGATAAGACAAAAATAAATAAGGAAAAAAACCTGTAGATAATAAAATTACTAGTAAAAAGGGAATAAATTCTCCACCAGAAAAGGTGATATCTTAAGTCTAAGATAATACTTTGCAAAACTATGCTATAAACTCAAAAACCTAAAGGAATTGAATAGCCTAGAAATATATACCTTGTCAAACTAGAAATATAAAACTAAATGCCAGTTACAACTGAAGGGACTGAAAAGGGGAAAAGGGGAAGGATTTCTCTGGAGAAGCATGCAGGCCTAAAAATCAAAGGTGAAAAGAAAAATCTTTCAACTCTTAAAAAAATCAAGTCACTGCTTCTCATGTATAATTATTTCAAAACTTGGAAAGTATGAAAGCCCATCTTATTTGCATTGCAGGGGCATCCTGATATCAAACCTTGAAAAGAAAAGGTTGCCAAATTGTAAACATTAGGGAAGAAATCAGAACAGATAACAGAATGTCAAAAAGACTCATCCAAGCTGAACTAAGAATAAAAACCAACTGTGTCTTAACTCTGAACATTTGAGCCTGTGTGGCACACAGAGGCTGAGGGGCCTGGGAGGGAGGATTAGAAGAGACAACGACCTGACACACCCAGAGCCCGGGTTCAGTGCCCAGCCCTGCAAGAAAGCTGCAAAGATCCGTGGTATTCTCCCAGACACAGGGAATCCCATTGCTCGCATTTGTTTGAGAAGGATTACATACTGAAGACAAATTTCTTATCTTCCTGTCCCCATCCTCAAAGTACTAGAATTTTAGACTTGTTTTGCTTCATAAGACCTTCCAATTGCTGGAAGTCAGTCATTTTAAAGTCCACTTTAAAATAAAGTACCACGGCAGCATCACTAAAATCAGATATAAAATGTCTGCCATTGTTTATGCCCAATTCAAATTTTGATATTAAATTTCTGACCAATTAAATAGAGCATTTCTAAAAAATAGAAAATAAAAAGTAACTGTTACCATTAAATTTCTGGAGACTTAAAGGAATAATCTGACTAAAATCATTACAATGGACACATGAGTGTCCTAGAAAACTGCTAATCTAAATATTGTGTGATTACATAGCAAATAGTTTTTAAAGGAAATTATTTTTAAATTTTACTTTTTGTGTGATTGTGTGTGGTTTATTATTAATAATTATTATTTAGCCAGGTGGTGGTGGCATACGCCTTTAATCCCAGCACTCGGGAGGCAGAGGCAGCCTGGTCTACAAGAGCTAGTTCCAGGACAGGCTCCAAAGACACAGAGAAACCCTGTCTCGAAAAACCAAAAAAAAAAAATTATTATTTATTTTAGAAAATGTGATTTTTAGGAAGGTAAAATTGCCATAACAAACGTCAACAGTCATGGCATCAGATGTCTATGACATGCCTCAGGAGGCCCTCATGAAAATGTGACAGACTCAGATAATGCTAACACTAGAATGTTAGTTTTTTATTAATTAAATTTATTTATTTTACATCCTGACCAAAGTTTTAGTTCTTAAAATCTTAGGAGCCTGTATGGTGGACGGACCCTGCAATTCCAGCAGTTGGGAGGTTGTGGCAGGAAGATTTTCATAGTTTAAGGCCACTCTGGGTTATACAAGATTCTGTCTTACAAAACAAAACAAGTCTAAAATTCTAGCACTTTGAAGATGGAGACAGGAGGATAAGAAATTTGGTATAAATCAAAATTAAGGCCAGTCTGAGCTACATAAGATTCTGTATCAAAAACTAAAACTGAAATAACAGCAAAACCTTTAAGTATAAAAATACGTTAAGTACGCTTTAATGTACTTTTATATTATATATAAATATTTTGTATAATGCACATATATTATATTTAAATCTATTAGCCCAAATATATGAATATAACCAACATTAAAATGTAACTATCAAGCCAGGTAATTATTATTATATGTTAAAAATATTAGACTAGACATGGAAGTACTTGTATACATATTTCTGTATGTGTAACAATTCTAAATTGCTGCAAATGTTCAGACAGGCACAAATATGTAAAGACTAAATAAAATATATATATATATATATATATATAAACACACACAGAAAATAAAACTTGTTAACAAATGGACTGTTTCTGTGTATTTACCAAAACTGAAATTAAAATTATATTACAAGCCACACACAAAGGGGTGTGTGTGTACTCTGACTTGTGTACTCTTGTTTATAGATAAGAAATATACTTGTTTTCCTGTAAAGGCATAAAAAAAAGAACAAAGAACAAAACTGAAACCAGTCATGTATGGGGAAAAGGCTGTGCCAGGAGATTTGATTGCAAGAGTGTCCCTTGCAGGGCTGTCTCTGAGTGTAACCCAGGGGACACGTTAAGAGAATCACAAAGATGCCAAACCCGCTTAGGACTCCTCTATAGCCTTAAAACAGATGTCGTAGAAGATGGTTACTCCGTAACTATTTTTTCAGACTGAGAGCTATTTTGGTGTGGTGGCTCACACCGTGAATTAGCATTCAGGATGGCAAGTTTGAAGCTAGCCTGAGTTACATTTCAAGACCTTGTCCCCAAACAAAATATAATAAAATTTAGAAATAAAACAAAAATTGGATAGAGTAACCTGTCACAGAGAGAAAGATTTTGTAAAAAGCTATAGCTGCAATTACAAGACATTAAAACTTGTAAGTCCATCCTGATATAGAAGACTGTTTACTTTCCAATAAAAATGATACAATTAATTATTTGCAACTTCTTTGACAGAATTAATATTTTATAATTTCCTCTGTACCTTTAAATGTGCCTGAGCATGAACGTCAGTTTTTTTTTTAAAGATTTTCTTATTTGTTTTTGAAAACAATCTTTTAAAAGTTGAACTTCAATTTTTATTTTGTCTTTTGTTTTGTTTTTGAGACTCTCAGGCTGGCTTCAGAGATCCTCCCATCCTCCTGCCTCTGCCTAGGAATGCCAGGATTACAGATGTGAGTGAAACTTAATTGAACAGCTGTCAACCCCTTGGCACAGGTCCCCGAGCAATCATCACCGTCACATCTTGGCAGCAGCATGCTTCAGTAACGTCCTAGGATGACCATTATAATTGTTTTTTTCTTTGTTTGCTTATTTCTTCCAGACAGTGTTTCTCTGTGTAGCCCTGGCTGTCCTGGAAATCACTCTGTAGACCAAGTTAGCCTCAAACTCAGAGTTTCGCTTGCTTCTGACTCCCAAATGCTGGGATTAAAGGTGTGGGCCACCATATCTGTTAGAATTATTATTGTTAGTATTATTATTATTTTCTATCTATCATATGCCTATCTTTATATGAAACCAGGAGAGATGGCTCAGTAGTTAAGAGCATGTCCTGCTCTGCTGAGGACTCAAATTCAGTTCCCAGCATCCACATGACAGTTTACAAACACCTGTAACTTCAACTCCAAGGAATCTAAACCCACCTCTCTTCTCGCTTCTTTGGACAGCAATACTCACAGACACACAAATCTACACATGGACACAAAGACACACATATGTAAAAATAAGTCAAAGAAAAAGAAAAGAAAAGAAAGAAAACCAAAATTAGGGGGGAGAGAAGGGGGAAGGAGAGAGAAAGTGAACCAAGGCTTGTGGCAAGGCACAGGGCGTGTAATCTCACCTACTCAGAGCCTGAGGCAAGAGGATGGATGGCAAGTTCAAGGTCTGCCTGTAGTGATCCTGAGCTACAGATGAGTTTAAGGTACTCTGGGTAATTTAGCAAGACCTTTTCTCCAAATAAAAAGGTTTTAAAAGGGGCTGAGAATAGCTTAATTAGGAGAGGGCTTATCCTGGGACACGTGAAGCCTGGGTCAGATATCTAGTACCACGTGAACGAGGCTGCTCACACCCATAATTCCAGTGCTGTGGAGGAAGCTGTAGGAGGATTAAGAGTCCAAAGTCATCCTGGTCTGTACAGTGAGTTTGAGGGTAGCCTGAGCTACCTGAGATCATATCCAAAAACAGCTTCTTTTTTAAAGACTGGAGGACATAACTCAGGGGCAGAATATTTTACCTAGCATGTTTGAAGCCTGTGTTCAATATCTAGCAAAGCAAAATAGATATATAAGTAACATACACTATATATAATATATGCTATGCATATATATATTCCCAAATACTTTTTAAATTACTTTTTTTTTTTTGAGACGGGATCTCATCATTATGTAGCCCAGGCTGACCCGGATGGCACAGTAATTCTCCTGCCTTAGTCTCTCAAGTGTTAAGATTACAGTTGTGAGCTTCTATGCTTAGCTAATTGCCAAAGACTTTCAACATATCTTTTCCTAGATCTGGAAAAACAAAAAAATAGATAGGAAAGACTTTTTTCTTTCTTTCTTTCTTTAAACACCAGAGGCAGTGGTGGTCCTAGAGACCTGTGTGCTCAATCCTTGGAGTCTGCTGTCACCTGCCAGCTGAGGTAGGTGGTACCCAGGGGTACTCTCCTGCCCTTGGCTTGGTTCTGCTGCAAGCAGCAGTTGGGGATGCACCGTAAACATTCTCTAAGACCGGGCATTACTCATAGCTTGAAGATCGCTGTAATTATGGTAATGTCAGATGAGTCAGCTACTGGGCAGCCCAGCTCTGCCCTGGCCATCTCCTCCAGCCTTGAGAGCCTCAGCACCTGGGGCTTCAAACCCAGAAGGAAAAGGAGCCTCCTCCACCCCGACCCCGCACCCACCCTGCACTGGGAGGGAAGCGAGTGAAGTCACGCTGCTGGTTCCAAGAACCGCTTCCAAAGAGCTGCCAGTTGCTGCCGCTGCCATCAGGAAGGGCGAGTTGCAGGGCCATCGCTAACAGGGGCGGGGGTGGGGGGGGTCATCTACTCGAATGAAGGAAAAGAGGAGCATGGAGTTTCCACAGATACTCTGAGACCGCCCCAGGGTGGGTGGGGACGAGTTCGGGAGGTTATTTCCAGGACTCCTCCTTCTGGCATTTTCACATCTGTGGTGCGTGCTCCTGAGAAGTTGGTCCAAGACCATTCTCTGGGGTTATCCCTGGGACCTGAGAGACCTCTCCTTATTGGGGGGACCGCACACCCTGGCTGCCCTCCCCAGCCTCTTTGCTTTAGCCATGTACCCATTTTGGTATCGGGCGGAGCAGGCAGCCACTTTTCTGGGCTCATGTGTACCCTGTCTTCTCTCCTTCAGCTGTTGTGGAATATCAGGATACGGGAAGGTCGGGACTAGAAGGAAGCTCCCACAAGCTGAGTGACCATGACCCTTCCTGGGACAGCCAAACCTCCAGTCCCTCCGCCATCTGCCCCTCAGTCAGCTTTACCTAGCATTCCAGTCAAACCCAGGGCTCCACTTCATACCTTTTACATTGCCTCAGAAAAGACTCTCAAATACATTCTCTCACCAAGGTCTCCTAACAACCATATTTTATAAAGAAGGAAAGGGGTTCAGAGAAGATATGCCACTGACTAAGGCTGCACAGCAAGTAATAAACCACTCCAGGACTGGAGGAACTGGAGAGGACCAAACTGGGTAGGAGGAGCCCTGAGTGTACATCTTATAACAGCTGAGGTAGAGACAGAATCTAAAGAAAGAGGACAATGACTTGCTCAAGGTAACACAAGCATGTCAGCAGCTGAACAGGGTTCCAAACACGTCCCCTGTGCTCCCTCTAGTTCTTGCATGCCGAAGCCTCTCACTTGCTCAATCTGGACTTAGTGCAATGTAGTCGCTGGGAGAGTCCCCAGGACCACACAGCTGCTGACGTGAAGATTCCACTGCCACAGCACAGGGCCACAGGAACAAGGACCGTCAAGGGGGAGAACACGGGTGAAGGGCTGCCCCAAGCCCCGTGGCCCCCGAGGGTGATATGAGTCATCGTCACCCCAGGTGGAATCAGAATTTGTCTAGGATGAGGCTGGACCATCCCACCAACAGCTGAGCTGGCCCTGCCCCTGTCAGGGAACCTGTGAGGAGCAGGTAGTCACACCCAGCCTGGGGGTTCTGCAGCACCCTGGCACCGAGTCTCTTTCAGTCCCTACCCTGTAGACCACCACTTTGGGTGTCATGTAGATGCCGTATGATTGGTTCACAGAATCTCACATTTTCCACCCTCCTCAGGGTGGTACCCACCCAGCCTGCCCCTGGAGAGCATGCCCCTGCTAGAAGATTCCTGAGTACACTTTTTCTCCCACTGGATCCCCCAATAAAGAAAAAAAAATCAAGACTCACATTTTGGGATGAGGTCCTGGAAATCCTTGGGACCCTGTGGGAGATCCTGTTTAGAGGAGTCTCTCTTCCCTACTCTTGGATGCTCTGGTCCTACTCAATTTATCCTCAAGGCATGATTGGTTGCCTGGGGTTGACCCCTCCCCTGCCCCCCAAAGCAGCTAACAGCTGTTAGTCTATTGAGTGGCAATATGATGTCATATTATAGGTGACTAACCCACCGAGGCTTCCTTGCGAGCCATCATCTAAATATGGTGACCTCTGTCATCCTGACCTTTCCATGGAAGAAGCTGAGTGAGGGGCTAGACACTGACCCTGGGGCTCAAGTGAACATCTGGCTTTCAAGGTCAGCACCTCTGAGCTTCAGACGACAAGCCTGAAGCCACCCCCACACGCACCCTTCCTTCCCCAAGACATCTTTACTCCAGACAGTCATCTTCCACTGGGCTGAATGTGAAGTCACTAGAACAGAGGCTATGATAATCCAAACCAGGAAGAGGGCTGTGTACCTGCCCTAGATGCTGTAATAGACTCTTTAGGGGGTTTTGCACTTAACTTCAAAACGTCCCGAGGAAGTCAGCCGGGTTGGAGAAACTGAGACCGCAGGGTTAAGCGACTTTTCCCAAGGTTACAGAGCTGACCGGTGCTGGGGCTCAGATTTCAGCCCATGTCTGTCTGTGAGACTCCACAGAGCACTGAGCTCTACAAGGAGGCCCTGCCACATGGCTTGGCCTTTTCATTTGTTTTTTAACAAAGCGGTGCCACACTTTTATTTTTCTGTAAGAATAAATCAGAGAATATGGAGACTTCTCAAATATCCCCTGTCCCCATACAGGGCACGGCCGCTCTCACCATCTGCATTCCTCACTGGAAAGGTCCACTGCTACCCCCCCCCCCCGACGTGTCCTGATCACCCACAGCCCATATTTACCTGGTGCACACATTCTGTGAGTTTGTGTTAAAACAACTTTTGTGTGCCTGTGCTTTTTTGAGACAGAGTTGCCTTGCTATGTAGCCCATGCTCACTTGAACTCACTATGCAGTCTAGACTAGTCTAGATCTTGGAGCAGAGCAATCTGCTTGCCTCAACCTTCTGAGTGCTGGCATCACGGGGGTACCAGCATGTCTGGCTTAGGTATCCCCCATGACAGTGCCACAGGAGAGTCATTTCACTGTGCTCCGGAGACACCTGTTATCCCAGTGCTCAGGAAGTGGAGACCAGAGGATGAGAAGTTCAAGGCCATCCTTGACTCATAGCTACACGTATTGAGCTTGAGACCAGCTTGCCTTTTCCTGGAATATCAGAATATCATGGAACTGGAACTGCACAGTAAAGACATTCGAGTTCCCACCATGTCTTTTCAGGGCTAGATAGCTTCTCTCTCTCTGTCTCTGTCTCTGTCTGTCTCTGTCTCTCTCTCTTTAGCACTGAATAATATCCTATAGTGTAGATATGCCATAATTTGTTCATTTACCTACAGGATGATGGGATTCTGAATTGAGCATGGTGACCCATACTGTAATCCCAGAACTCAGGAAGTTGAGACGGGGGATTTTCATGAGCTAGGGGGCCAGCCTGGGGTACATATGGAGACTGCTCTACCCTATGGAGATCTTATTACAATCAAATAACGCAAAGCAAATGAGCCCGCTGAGCTCTTCTTAACAAGTCCCTGTGATCTGGACCCTGTTGCCACATGGGTCTTCTTTTCCCTTCTGCTGCCTGCCCATCACTCAGTATTCCCTGAGCACCTGTCATAGCTTAGCAAACATTGCAGCTGGGTATGGTGAAGCATGCTTCCCATCTGAGCAGGTGGGAGGCTGAGGCAGGAAGATAGCGAGTTCCAGGCCACCCTGAACTATATCGTGAGACTGCCTTAAATCTCCACACCCTAGTAAAGAACATTGCAGACTAAAGCTTTAGCTCCAGGGTGATGGTGTTGGGGGTGTGGATACGTATGGATTACACGGAGTCTCGTTGTGTAGGCCAGGCTGACCTGAAACTCATTATGTAGACCAGACTGGCCCAGGACCTACTGCAATCCTCCTGCCTCAGCTTCCTCAGTACTGGAACTACAGATAGGAGCCACCATATCAAGTTGAAGCAAAGCTTTTGGGAGATGACGAGACTTAGGTTAGGGCAGGAGAGTGAGACCC
Source organism: Ondatra zibethicus (assembly GCA_004026605.1). NCBI lineage: Eukaryota > Metazoa > Chordata > Mammalia > Rodentia > Cricetidae > Ondatra > Ondatra zibethicus. Next base: position 98,490 of record PVIU01001096.1, on the reverse strand, counting down.
GGCTGATGTAGTTAGTGTCCTTATAAGAAGAGGAAAACACAGACGCCCTAAGCTCCCTGGACACATCACCAAGGAAAGGCCCTGTGAGCAGGCTGCAGGAAGGCAGCCATGCATCAGGGAGCATGCATCAGGGAGCATGCACCAGGGAGCTGCCCTCATCATGGGTAGGATCTCTGGCACCTTGGACATGGACTTCCCAGACTCCAGAAATGTGAGAAATAACCACCTGCTGGGTGTCCCTTGGTCCACGGAAATCTGTGAAAGCAGGCTGTCCCCGTGTGTTGTCTGTTGCTCTGGTAAACACCATGACTGAAAGCAACTTGGGGAGGAAAGGGTTTATTTCAGCTCACAGGTTTATAGAGTTCCTCGCTGAGGGAGGCCCAGGCAGGAGCTAGAAGAGGAAACCAGGAGGAAGGTTATTCACTGACCTGTTCTCTGGTTTACTGTCTGCTAGTTTTCTTATACAGCCCTGGCTCAACCGACTAGGCACGGTGCTGCCCACCGTGGTCTGGGCCCCCTTCACCAATCATCGGTCAAGACAATTCCTCACAGATAAGGCTATGATTGAGGCAACTCTTTGGGTGAGGTTCACTCATCCCATAAGGCTCTGGGTTGTGTCAAGTTGACAAGAAAACAAGTCTAGCTAAGACAACCATCCACCATGAGTGACCAAGGACAGGAAGGCCTTGGAGGACGTAGAAGCCATTTACACCCAGTTACACCCTCACAGTTCCTCCCTCCACGAATACGTGTTTGAAGGTGAGGATAGGTGTGGGCAGAGAAGAAAGTATTGACTGGGAATAAGAAGCCTTTGAGAGCCTCTCTGGGCTAACGAGGTAGGCTCAGTGGGTTAAGGTGTTTGCCTCTAAGCCTGCCGGTCCCCAGGATCAATGCGGTGGAAGAATAAGTTGACTTTTACAAGTTGTCCTCTGACCTCTACGAACATGATACCCACAAATAAATGTAATAAAAACAGTGATCAAATTGCAATGATTACTTTATGTGTAACATGTATAAGCATAAAATTGCCGTTTTTACTGTAGCAAACCCCTTTTCTTTCATTTTAAGACCTAAACTTTTACAGAAATGAGAAAGCTAATGTTACTTCATGGACTGGACAGGTTATAATATAAATAAAAAAGTTAAAGATAAATTCCTGGGGGTGCAGTTGTATAAGTTACATAGGGGTAGGAATAAGCAGAGTGCATTTCTGACCCGTGAGTCGGAAGTCACAAAAGACAGTGTCCTAATCCTTCCCAAACATCTTAGGAGCTCTGTTTGAAATAGGAACACTCTAACAGACAAAGTTCACGGCTCGCCAGCATACCACTGCTAGGGATTACCACGGAGCGGGCTCAGCCACGGACCTCTGAGTTCCACAGGCAAGCTGTTGACTCCCAGCCCCTGGACCACTGCCCACTCCCGTGAGAGTGTGTGCCCACTGCTCTCGGTCTCAGAAGTGCTTGGTGCTCTGCATCGCCTAGTGAGTCAGCACACAGTTGGAATGGTCCAAGGGCTCCTGCTCTTTGCTCGCTGGGCTGGGGCCCTTTGCCGGCGATCACAATCCTAACATTAGTGGTGGCTGGCTTGCATTTGTGACTCTCGGTGACATTTAATGGAGCTTCTGGGGTGGCGAGTGAAAACTGGGATCTCAGAAAATCAAAACCTGCGATGACACACAGGATCTTGCTTACTGCAGATTTAAAAACAGCAGAGGACCTCATTGTATCATTCCATGGGGAAAATCACCCCCTGGGTCACCTGTCTGGAAGCTGGGTGGAAGAGGGGAAAAGGGCAAGCTGGCAGTCCTGGGACCATATTTCCAGTTCTTCCTTTGACTTCAAGCCCATGTTCATGCCACACGCCCAACCTACTACTCTTTGCAAGCACATTTGCGCCCATTGTCCTACCTGCCCCCCCCAGTTGTTTTCTGATCCCCTCCCCTATCTTTTCATTATTTTCTTGGGTTGGCTCACAAAGAACTAGGTTTCGTTGTGACATTTTCATACATTGGTCATTCTAGTCATACATTGGTCATTCTAGTCATACATAGGTCATTATAGCTTGTTCTTATTCTCCTCTTTCTCTGTCCTCTCAGGCCCCCTCCTTCCTTCTACTTTCTTGCCCCCCCCCATTATGCTCTTTCTCTCTTCTCAAAATCCTTTTACTCCCCTTCATCCCAAGTCCCTCCCTTTTTGTTTTAAAGATTTATTTTAAACTATGTGACTGTTTTGTGTCTCTGTGTGGGTATGTGTATGAGTATAGTATCTGCAGAGGCCAGAGGTGGTGTATCCTTTGGACCGGGTGATAGTGGCGGCTGTGAGGAGCCAGATGAGTCAGGAATTGAACTTGGGTCGTCTGCAGGAAGAGCTTTAACTGCTGAGCCACGGCTCCAGCTCCCGGAGCTCCCTTTCTACTTCAAAGTCAGACACACACACACACACACACACACACACACACACACACACACACACACACACATTTATTCTAGACTCCACATATGATAGAAAAAACATGCTATGGTTTCCTGAGTGTGGCTTAGGTCACATAATATAACAGTTTCCAGTTTCATCCATTTTCCTACAACAATTTTCATTCTTTGCCTATATAAATTCCATTGTAGGGGCCAGAAAAAAAACTGCTCGGCAGGTAGAGGCCTCGTCATCAAGCCCAAGGGACTGAGTTCAATCCCTACAACCTCCGTGGTGGAAGGAAAGGGCTGAGTTGTTCTCTGACCTCCACAGGTGAACTGTGGTCCCACACCCACCTACCTACATATAAATAAACCAATAAATTTTAAATTCTATTGTATATATACAACACATGTTCATTAATCATCTGTTGACATCTGGGTTGGTTCTCTATCTGGCTATTGTGAATAGTGCAGCAATAAGTGTGCGTGTGTAGTCCGTGTTAAGTTCTTAGGACCCTCTACCTCTCACAGGACACAGGACTGTGACCTCCACTGGATGTCATGCTGCAGGGGCCCGTACCAAGAAGTGGCTGCCGAGTAGACTCTCCCTGGGTGCCTGGGGTGGCCTGGGGCAGCCTAGGGCTTTCTCCATCTCTTGGGGGGCACAAAGATGTTTTGCCACAGACTCCAGGCATGGGGCAGAACAGAAACGGGAGAAGCATGAGACGGAGGACAGGAATGGCTTCTATTTGTCCGCAGAGAGGAGCTTCCGTGTGCCTGGCACGTGTAGCCCGAATACAGGTCTGTGGTATTTAGGGAAAGACCAACAGCCAGAGATGACACCAGGAAGCTGTTCTTGTCATGAAGTCAGAGTGCAGGGCTCAGACCTGAGGAACAAGGCTCGGCCTCGGGCAGCTCAGGATGGCTGCCATCCCAGGACTCAAGTTCCAGTCACCTGCAGGGGAGAAGCCTAGCACCCGAAAGTGAGGATTCTGGAGCCAGCCCCGAGGGCAGGGACACCGACTTCACCCGAGGAGAGGAATGGAGGCACTGGGGAGGGCCCTGAGGCTATGGCAGTCCTCCGCAGGCCACCTCCGCAGGGGACGAGGGCTTGGCTCGTCCTCCCGTGCGACACCCAGCTAGGCTGGGTGGTTTCCGCTCGCAGGCGTGCATCGGCCGCCGTGCACAGCCGGCCCCGGCAGCCGCCTCGGGGACACACGGGGCCGCGGTCCCAGCGCTCAGCGCGAGGCCTTGGGCCGGCGCCCGCTCACCACAGTTAGCGCTGCGGCCCCTTTAAGATGGACTAAACTCGAACTTTCCGTCACGGTTCCTCGGCGGCGCGCTCACGTCACCCTTCGGGGACGCGCCTGACGTCAGCGCGCTCTTCGCGGGGGGGCGGGGCCGATGACTCACGCAGCTCGGCCCCGTGCACGTGAGCGCGCCGCTCGCCCGTTCTAATTTTAGCTATGAGGTGTCAGGGTCGTGTGAGGTGAGGCGGCGGGGTCCCCGCGGGGACAGGGTCACGTGAGGTGAGGGGGGAGCCCCCTCGGGGAAGGGGGAGATAGGGTCATGTGACGTGAGGTGGGAGTCCCCTGGGGGAGGGGGGAAATGGGTCAGTGAGTTGAGGGGGGGTCTGCGCGGGTGGGGGGCTCCTAGGATCTCTGTGGCCGAGTCACATGAGGTAGGAGTCCCCTCAGGAAAGGGGAGATGGGGTCATGTGAGGTGAGGTGGGAGCCCCCGCCGGGGAGGGGGAGATGGGGGTCACGTGAGATGAGCAGGGGCCTATGCGGGTGGGGGGCTCCTATGGTCTCTCTGGCCCGAGTCATGTGAGATAGGAGCCCCCTCAGGGAGGGGGGAAATGGGTCACGTGAGGTGTGTGTGTGGGGTCCTTGGGTCCCCAGAGTCACGTGAGTCTCCTCTGGCAGGAGGGAGGAGATGGGTCACATGAGGTGAGGGGGCAGGCCCGGTGTTGGGGGGGGTGTCTCCAGGGTCACGTGAAGTGACTCCACAGGGTCTCCACAGCCCGGGTGTTCTCAGGTTCGTTGAGGTGGTGGAGTCCAGCATGGATCCCCTGGAGGGGACTGGGTCACGTGAGTGAATCTGTGGGATCGCCTGTGGAACTGTGGGCACGCTAGGTGCGAGCATACACAGCCCAGAGCCAGTGCCAGTCAAGGAAAGTCTGTGGGGCCACGCTTTTTCCAAGGGAAGCAAGTTCTAGAAAGTTCTCTGATGGGTGAACCAGAGCAGAGTTCAAGTTTAGGCAGTTTTGGGATTGTAATGGAAAGTTGTGAATACCTTCCTGCGTTAGAGACAACGTTGGGTTCAAGGCTGGCCCAGCCGACAGCTGAGGATACCTGGGCCCAGCTACCCCAGCTGCCATCCGTGGCTGCATCTTCCCTACAGAACTCACAAGAGTTTCCTGAAGGTCCGTGAGGAAAACAGGACACACACATGCCTCCGTCATCCGGAGTGCCCAGACCAGGGATGTGCAGTTAGATTGGGAGGGAAGACATAACTGGCACACCTACTTCCTCCAACACCACTTGAAAGATAGGACACGACTGACCCCTCCCACCCACCTGGCTCACGTGGGAGGGTGACTGGCGGAGGGTGACGGACGTGTCGGGGTGGCTTTGGAGATTTGTTGTAGAGTGTGGGACCCAGACTTAGGGTACCCAGGGGACCTTCCAGGAACCAGATATGAGTTTAATGTTGAAGAAATGAATGCCAGAAACCTTGTAAAATTGATGCTCAACCCTGCATTGGAGAGAAGTTCTAGAAAAAAGCCTTTTCAGCGGGAAACTATAGTGGGAGGCTGCTTGTTGGTCCCGGCCTCCCGGCTAGCTTAGACCTGAAGTAATCACACAGAAACTGTATTAATTAAATCACTGCTTGCCCCATTAGCTCAAGCTTCTTATTGGCTAACTCTTACATCTTAATTTAACCCATTTTTATTAATCTGTGCATTGCCTCGTGGCTGTGGCTTACCCTGTAAAGTTCCCAGCATCTGTCTCCAGCAGGCTACATGGTTTCTCTCTGACTCTACCCTTCTTTCTCCCAGCATACAGCCTAGATTTCCCTGCCTAGTTCTCTTCTTCCCTGCTATAGGCTCAAAGCAGTTCTTCATTCTTTAACCGATAAAAGCAACACACAGACAGAAGGACCTCCCACACCAGAAAATGAGCTGCACTTCTGTCATGCAGAGTTTGCTGTGTCCCAGTGAGTGCTTTCTGTTAGTTTATTACACTAATCCGCGTTTATTACATGCGGATTGTCTCCAGAGGCTGTAAAAGGCCTTTGGCCTTTGTGTGTAAGAAGTATTTAGTGATAAATGGTAATACAGGAACAGTGTCTAATAGTTGGTGCTTCAGTTTTTTTTTTTTTTCCTAACCTCCTTCCCCACTTTCAGAGAGAATCTGGTGTGAGTTTTTCATTTGCTTTCCAAAAATAAACAACCTCCCTTATGGGTTGGAAAATGTGTGTACAAATGCATGTGTACAGCATTTTAAAACTTTATTCCCCATAATGATCCACCTTTAACCAGCTTAAAAGGCCTGAACATTCAAACCTAATGTTGGTATTTTTGACATACCTGTATTCATACAGCTGTCTCATGACCAGTAGTTCTCAGCCTTCCTAATGCTTGACCCTTTAATATAGTTCCTCATGTTGTGGAGACCCCCCAACCATAACATTATTTTTGTTGTTACTTCATAACTGTAATTTTGCTACTGTTATGAGTTGTAAATATCTGATGTGCAGAATACCTGATATAGGACCCCTGTGAAAGGGTCTTCAACCCTTCCAAAGGAGCATGACCCACAGGTTGAGAACCACTGCTCTTGACTTTAGCATGGAAAAAAATGTGTGTGCCATTGATAGTTAAACCTAGGATTTCAGTGTATTCTATAACCAAATTGTACCTTGAGTTGCCTTTTTGTTAATTTCAGTTTTGGAGATACTCTAAGTTGTACAGGTTGGCCTTGAAATTGTGATCTTCCTGGATTATAAGTGCCACCTGGCCCAGTTTTTTTTTTCTGTGCCGCCATGCACAAGCAGGGACATCCCCTTTAAAACATTCGTTGTAGAGGATACATTTGGAGGTCAGAGGTCAAATTGGTGTTAAGAGACTTTGCCTAGGGGCTGGAGAGATGGCTCAGTGGCGACAGATAACATGCCGGCAAAACAGCAATGCAAAAAGAATAAAGATAAATTATTAGAAAAAAAACCTTACCTGCTGTACCATCTTGCTGCCTTTTTAAATCTTTATTCCTTATTTTTCTACTTCCATCTCTCTGATTTTATGCCCCACTGGTCTGCCTTTCTTGGACTGCATTTTTCATTTTCTCTATTAACTTTCTATTTTGGAAGGGTTGGGGTTTTTATTTGTTTGTTTGTTTTCTGATAGATTTGTGAGGCAGGATTTTTTTGTTATATAACCCCGGCTGTCCTGGAACTCACTGAATAGACCAGGCTGGCCTCAACTCAGACCTGATTGATTACCTGTGCCTCACAAATTCTGGGATTAGATGCTTGTGACTGTCCAAGTGTAGTGGTTCACATCTTTAATCCCAGCATGAAAGGGGCAGAGGCAGGTGGATCTCTGTGAGCTCAGGACACCTCGGTCTACAGAGTGAATTCCAGGACAGCCAGAACTGAATAATTGAAAATGGCCATTAAAAAAAACAAAACGGCAAATGAACGAATGCATATCACCATAACCATCCCTACTTTGGAAGTTATAGGCTGATAAGATATGAATGACACTGAATCATGTTCTCAACTGAGCTGATTGTGTGTGTGTGTGTGTGTGTGTGTGTGTGTGTGTGTGTGTGTGTGTGTGTAATTTGTAAGAACCTTAACCTGGCATTCTCTTAAACAGGTGTTTATTGGGGTTTTGTCTGTTTGTCCACCAAACTTTTGTATTGTACTCAAGTTCCTGGAGCGAGCACAAACTCCAGGTCTAACCAGGTGGACTCAGGTTAGAGTGTGGTAAAGAATTGCCAGCGTACGCGTGCCTGTTTGCTCCTTGCTAGGTCTGCTGGTACAGGCCTGCAGTCAGGTACGCAGGAGGATAGGAAGTCAAGGCCAGGTTAGGCAACTTTATGAGGCCTTGTTTCAAAATAAAATTTAAAGAGGTATATATGGCTTAGTCTGTGTGAGGACCTGGATGCAAAAAAAAAAAAAAAATAGAACCTTGTTCAGCTCTCCAGACCATAACTGATTTATACGTAGACATTATTAATAATAGTTGAGGTCTTGTCATAGAAAATTGGCCATTTGCTGTTTTTAAATTATTTGTGCATGGGCTTAGGACATGTTGTGGGATGTCCTTCTGTATATGTGTTGCTTTTATTGGTTAATGAATAAAGCTGCTTTGGCCTATGGCAGGGCAGAATATAGCCAGGCTGGAAGGGATATATAGAGAGAGTAGGTGGCGTCAGAGAGGCACCATGCAGCTGCTGGAGACAGACAACGGACCCTTACCATTAGCACACAACCTCATGGTGATACACAGATTAATAGAAACAGGTTAATTTAAGTTGTAAGAGTTAGTAAGAAGTCTGAGCTAATAGGCCAAACAGTGTTGTAATTAATATAGTTTCTGTGTGATTATTCGGGTCTGGGTGGCCAGGAATGAAAGAGCAATCTCCATATACAAGGCATGAGTACCATGGTGTTTGTAAAGGACAACTTGGAGTTGTGGGTTCAGGTGTCTCAAGCTCAGGTTGTTAGGCATGGCAGGTGCCTGCTGGGCCATCTAGCTGGCGTGTTAAACTTTTGCTCACCCTGCTTCTACCACCCATGTGCTGGGATTCCAGGCCTTTACCACCATGACCAACATCAGATTAAAGGATTTATTTATTTTTATGTATGTATTTTTATGTATATGTATATTTATTTAAGGATTGTATTTATGTTTGGCCTGCATATATGTCTGTGCACCACAGACATGCTGGTACTTGAAGAGACCAGAAGAAGGTGTTAGGTGCCCCTGGAACTGGAGTTACAGACTTGTCATGAGCTTCCTATGGGTACTGGGAATCAAACCTGGGTCTCCTGGAAGAGCAGCCAGTGCTCTTAACCATTGAGCCATCTCTAACTCCTCTCCTTCCTCTTTAGTCCCTGTGTCACTAGATGATAAGCACCATGAAGTCAGGCCCTTTGTATTGTCAGTGCATGGTACGTAAGTGTTGTTGGATTAGTGGATCACTGTTTATGGTGGGTTAGATAAAGAAAGGTACAGTAGGATCAAAATCTGAGAAAGCCTACAGTGTTCTGCTAGGTCAAAGTCACAGGTGGTTTTGTGAAGTGGAATGATGTTACATATGTCTTAGATGAAGACTCTGGATGTAAAATACAGGCCAGATTTCATTTGAGAAATACCAGTGTCAAACCCAAGACTAATACCTCTCAAGACATACTATCAGGAGAGAGCCACTAAGAAGACTGTCATACAGTGTCATAAAAGGTACCATCCCAACAGATGAACAATTAATTCTCAACACAGAAAACACAACAACAAAGAGCAAACAAACAGTTAAATGAACTAAAGAAAGCAACACAGGATCTGAAAGGGAACTGACAGAAATCATGGACCTTCTGAATTGTTAGTATCAGACAAGGACAAAAGAGAAAAAAAGCATGAAGAGAAAATCCAAGAAATTTAGGTTTCTGTTTAAAAAAAAAATCAAACATTTGGATTATTAGCATACCTGAGGAAGAAGAGCTACAGGTTGTGGGCCTAAAAAAACTCAGTAAAATAACAACAGAAAACTCCCCAAATCTTTGGAAAGACATGGACATCTCGGCGCAAGAAGCATTTAGAGCCTCCAACGCATCTGGCCATAGAGGTAATAGTTGTAAAGAGTACCAGACAGAGTGCGGCTAGCTAGTAACTGTACGGGGGAGCACTCGTTTAGTCGCCTGGCAAATGAGAGCAATGAGATTCCATTGCAGTTGAGAACTAGTTTTTTTTAAGGTAGAATTTGGAGAGAAGCACTTATCATGCTTGTACTGTTAGATGTAAATTAATACCGCTAATAGCCAGTGTGGGACATAGTATGGGAGTTTCTCCAAACATGAAGGGTAGAATGACAATCAGTCAGCTACTGCCAGCATACAGAAGAGATATCTGCTGCTTACTGACATTGCCATAGCCAAGGTGTGCACTCAGCCTAGGCTGGTCAGTAACTGAACGCAGTATGTAAGCAGCCGTGCTATTGCCATAGAAGACTCTTCACTTGCAGGAAATGGTGGTAGAGGACTTGGTAAGCGGGATAATTACAGTTGTGTTTCTTTACACATAAATAGAAAAGGGTTTGAAACTAGAAGTGGCTATTGGGGACTGGAACGGGGACCAAGGGGAAGAAGCAGGGAGAGATGAGAAGAGTTAAAAGACATAATAATTTATGTATGGAGATGCCATAATGAATCCCATTTTCACAGTTTTAATAATAAAATGGTAGCAGATATAAAAACAGAATATTCCAGTTCTGTATTATGCCATATATATTGGAGGGAAAATGAAGATAGATGTCGTATTTGAGATATTTTTAGATTAATTTTTAATTTTGTATATGTGTAGGGATGTGTGCATGTAGGCGCAGGTGACTGTGTATGTGTAGGGATGTGTGCGTGTAGGCGCAGGTGACTGTGTATGTGTAGGGATGTGTGCATGTAGGCGCAGGTGACTGTATGTGTAGGGATGTGTGCGTGTAGGCGCAGGTGACTGTGGAGGCCAGAAGAGGATGAGCTGGAGTTAGAATCAAAGGCAGCTGAGGGTCCAGGAACCCTAGCTCTCGGGCTTTGCGTGTACTCATGCTATCTTCCCAGTGCTGGGTTTGTAGTGTTAAGTGACTTGTCTTGCTGTTATTTACTTTTAAATAAATAAAAAAGGAAGCAGCCTTGAGAATCCGCCGACCAGTTCCTTTAACCTGTGGTGCCTAACCTCCTGTCTTTTTATTATAAAAAGGAGATGGGAATGTAATTATCTGTTCTGTCCCTTTAAGAGACAAGCCACACCCACTCCCTCTCTGCTTGCAGCCTTGGTCTTCTCTTCCCGTCCCTCTTTTGAAGAGGCAGCTTCTGCCTCTCCCCTCTTTTCCCTTTCCCCCCTCCTCTCTCCCCCCTCTTCTCACCTTTCCCCTTCCCCTCCATAAACCACTAAATAAATATCCAACTCAACTCTGTATGGTGTGCCTATCTCTGTGTCTCCCACCCGTTGCCCACATGGCTCGCTGGGAACCAGCCATCTTTGGAGACCTGTCCTGTGGTCTCGTGCACGTGCCTTACCTGCTTAGGACTGGCTGCTTACCACAGCAAGCTGCTGGGGACTCGCAGCAAACCCATTACACTCGTCAAGTACAATGTCTTTTGTTTTGGACTTGTTTTCTATTAAAAAGACAAGTTATTATAAAGGTTCAAATGACACCCAGTCTTTCTAGCTATCTTCTAAATCCTTAGTGCTTATCAAATATAAGAAACTATCCAGTACATTTTTGAGTGAGTTTTAATGACTAGCAAGTAACTATGGAAAGTTTTCACCACTGTATTGTGTTTTTGAGCTGTGATCTTCATGTGTAATCTGGGCTGGCTTGGAACTGGATGTATGTCCCAGACTTGCAGCATTCAGCTGCTGCTGCAGCTCTTTACCACCTAGCAATCACCAGTTATGAAATGGATCAAGTCTCTCTTCACCTAGAATTTCTGTTTCATACCCTTAATTAGGTCTGGTCTCTCTACCCTCTCAAATATTTCAGTCAATTTTCTCTTTCTACACTAAAAACTTATCAAGGTAACATCTCTATTATTAACAACCACACGGAATACTCTTTGCACAGGTGAGCGCATGCAGCCGCACCACACAGAATACTCTGTGGAGGCGCTAGGAGGACGCATCCCAAAGAGTGCTCTTGTCTGTCTGCTTTCACTCTAGCCCCATGTTAGAATGCCAAAATGTTTGGTTTTTATTTTTTTTTTTTTGGGTTTTGGGGCCTGCCACCCAGCACCCAAATCACACACGGAGACTTATTTTTTCTTATTAATGCCTGGCCTTAGCTTGGCTTGTTTCTTGCCAGCTTTTCTTAAATTATCCCAAGTACCTTTGCCTCTGGGCTTTTTTCTTATTTTACTTCTGTGTATCTTACTTACACTTCTTACTCTCTAGGTGGCTGAATGACTGGCCCCTCACATCTTTCTCTCCTTATTCTCTTGCTTCTCCTCGTTTCTCCTTCTATTTATTCTCTCTGCCTGCCAGCCTCGCCTATCCTGGCTCCTGCCTTGCTATTGGCCACTCAGCTCTTTATTAGGACCATCAGGTGTTTCAGACAGGCAGAGAATCCCAGCTTCACAGAGTTAAACAATACAGCATAAACAAAAGCAACACAACTTAAAATAATATTCCCCAACGAAGGAGCCTACGTTCTAGTACTGATAGTGCCTCCTTACTAGCCTTGAGACCAAAGCTAGTTCCCATACCTCCTTTACTACCTCATATAAATAAGAAGGCTCTAGAATTTGTAAAATTCCATTTCTTCTGTTTCTATGGTGTTCAGATTTGAACCTTTACCACCCTCTTTTTCCGCTTTCACTAAATCACCCACACTGTTTCCTTCCTCTGTTTCCTAGGCGGAATTCTAAGCTGGGTAGCTGGGTTTCCCTTACACACTTAGGAATAGAAGCTGCCCTTTCAGGACCAAGCTTGTCCTGCGTGACTCCCATGCTGGCCCTACCACTATTTCTTCACCCTTTCAGTAAGCTTAGAGTGAATGGCTTTACGTTTCGCACTCTCTACCTGGCTGGTCTACAATTAGTAACCAAGGCTTTCTGAACAGCTGCAATGTAAGAGTCACCACGATTCCGGTTTCCCTTTATCTTCCGTGAAGAACTTCTAACTTACATTTCTTTTCCAGTTTCATCACTTTCTTTTCTTTATATTCTTTTTGACAGTCTTACTATATCCCTGGTTGGCCTGTATATATATTAGCTGTGTATTTCAAGGTGGTCGCCAACTCAACAGCAGTTTTGTCTCGGCTTACCTAGTACTCAGTTTAAAGGGATAGGTCACCAGGCTTGGCTTTTCCTGGTTTCTTCTTCTTCTTCTTCTTCTTCTTCTTCTTCTTCTTCTTCTTCTTCTTCTTCTTCTTCTTCTTCTTCTTCTTCTTCTCCTTCTCCTTCTCCTTCTCCTTCTCCTTCTTCTTCCTCCTCCTCCTCCTCCCCTTCCTCCTCCTCTTCTTCTTTTTGTTAAAGACATAGTGTTTTAGTTACTGTTCTATTGCTATGAAGAGACACCATGACCATGGCAATTCTTATAAAAGAAAGCATTTAATTGGGACTTGATTATAGTTTTTGAGGGTTAGTTCATGATCATCATGGTGGGAAGCAGGCAGGCATGGCACTGGAGTAGTAACTGAGAACTTTACACCCTGATCTGCAGGCAGTGAGTAGACAGACACTGGGCCTGATGTGGGCTTTTGAAGCCTCAAAGCACAGCTCCAATGACAGATCTAACCCTTCCCAACAGTTCCACTAGTGGGACCTAAAGGATCTGGAGGTAGCTTTCCTTGTAGAATCCAGCCGCTGTTTGTCAGCCAAGTTCAGGGCCTGCTCTTCCATCCATCTCTGGTCGTAGTCTTTCATATTCTCTTTGTGTTTCCTATGACCGCAGCGTGTCTTTCTCACAGGTGGACAATCATGCGTAAGATACATATCACAGTAGTCACAGTACAATTTAGGCATGTTGCTCTGCAGGCTGATGATTAAAACAAAAACCATAAAGCATGCACATGAATGGTATGTTTCCATTAATGTTAAAAAAATTCTTGTGAGGAAAATTTGGAAACTAAAGGAAGTGTCAGTGATAACTTCATGTTATTTGGGATGAGGAGTCAAAGATTATTTTCCACTAACACTAACCAAACAACAAAACACGTATTAACCTGTGTGGGGTTTTGTTTGTTTGTTTGTTGACAGGGTTTCTCTGCGTTGCTTTGGAGCCTGACCTGGAACTAGCTCTTGTAGACCAGGCTGGCCTCAAACTCACAGAGATACTCCTGCCTCCCATGTGCTGGGGTAAAGGTGTGTGCCACCACCACTCGGTTTATTAACCTGTTTGTATAATCTCTTCAGGAGAAGGACATGAGGCTTTTGTTTGCATTTTTAGTACTACTTAATTTATTGTTTTCTTCATATGTGAGAAAAGCATTAAAGTTTGTAAAAAGACATCATCTGAATGTAAACAAACTCACCTTTTTTATCTTTCTTTTCTTTTCTTTCTTTTTTTTTTTTTTTGGACTGGGTTTCTTTGTGTAACAGCCTTGGCTACCCTGGAACTTGCTCTGTAAACCAGGCTGGCCTCAAACTCAGAGAGACCCACCTGCCTCTGACTCCTGGGTGGTTAAAGGTGTGCGCCTCCACCACCATCTGGCCAAATTCAAGGCTTTTACAGGAACAAGGAGGGAGAGTCTAAACTGTCTCCAAGATGTGTGGAGTTGGAGTGAAGCAATCCAGATGCTAAGATCCTTGTGTGTGTACCTTGGTGTATAAGACATTTTCCTCTGGGAATGCCCTCAGACATAGAAAGCTGGACTTGCTCAGTACTGTAGTCTAAAAACCATGTGGCTCCTTTATCTCAGGATCTGATGCTTAGGTATCGCCCTGAATTGTTCCAGGGGCTGAGTGATTCAGATGTTAGGACAGTTCTTTACCACATCTCTTGGTAGGAAGTTTTGGGAATTGAGAGGGTTTGAGTGGAAGAAACACTTAGATTAGAAGACAATGTGTTATTCTTAGATACTGTGAGTGCAATAGAGTCTCTCACAAGGAGTTACCTTATCCTGGAAATACTAACAATGTACAACACTTTCCTGCTCCAGTATGTCTGTACGTGCCTACCCAGCAGTAACACACTTCCTCCAACAAGGCCATACCTATACGGCAAGGTCACACCTCCAGTAATGTCACTCCCTGAGAGTCTATGGGGACCATTTTCATTCAGACCACCACAGTTTATATAACTTACATGTTCTGGGTGGTTTTGTGTGTCAACCTGACACAAGTTAGGGACATCGGAGGAAGTAGCCACAGTTGAGACTCAAGGAGATCCAGCTGTAAGGCATTTTCTCATTTAGTGATCAGCGAGGGAGGGCCCAGCCTATATTGGGGGGTGCCATTCCTGGGCCGGTGGTCCAAGGATCTGTAAGAAAACAGGTTGAGCAAGCCATGGGAAGTAAGTCAGTAAGCATCTCCCCTCCATGGCCTCTGCATCAGCTCCTGTCTCTGGGATCCTGCCCTGTTTGAGTTCCTGTCCTGACTTCTTTCAGTGATGAACAGCAATGCTTAAGTGTAATGAAGCTAAATACATAAACCATTTAGTCCCCAACTTGGTTTTTGGTCCTGGTGTTTTGTCGCAGCAACAGAAACCCTAAGACGAATTGTCACCAGCATAGTGAAATATTGCTGTGACAGACCTGACCATGTTTCAGGAAGGATTGTGAAAGGACTTTGGAACTTTGGGCTAGAAGAGCTATTGAGCGTTAAAAGCTCTGTGGGATGCTCTGCAGGAACTTGGAAGATAAGAATGTTAAAACTAGTGCAGGAGATGGAGGCCTGGCTTGTGAATTTTCAGAGGGAAGTTTAAAGACTCTAAGGGGACATTTGTTACTTTGAATTAAAATCCTGTGGTTCTGGTTAGCTGGGGCTGAAGAAAGAACTCTGATGAACAAGATACCAGAACTAGTAAATCAAAGCCTTGCTTTTCTAGGATGCTTGATGCTGGTCGGCTGTAGCTAAGAAAAAGCAGTGATTCAGAAGAGGCCAGCATCACTGAGGTGAAATCTTCTGGTAAATGTTTCCTGAGAGCACAGAGAAGCTGTGTTCTAAAGGCAGCCAATGTTGTACTTCATGCTGGCAGCCAGACTTGGTAATGTGTAAGCGTCAACCAGGTGGTATTGGTTTTGAAGGCAGGAAAGGATCACGGAGAGCAGCTGAGGCTTGGCGCTGTGAGAGGCCAGGAGAGGTTATTGGTGAAGGTACAGCCCCTTTTCGTTCTTGTTTTGTTTTGTTTTTAAAACAGGGCTTCTCTGTGTAACAATTCTGGTTGTCCTGGAACTCATTTTATAGACCAGGCTGGCCTCAAACTCACAGAGATCTGCCCGCCTATGCCTCCCAAGTGCTGGATTTAAAGTTTGAGTGACCATTGCCTGGACTTTTCTTTACTACACAATTGTAGGCACATTATAATTCTTTTCAATAAAATGTGAAAACACATTATTGCATTTATATTGGAAAAACAACTTTTTTTTTTTTTAAGTTGGATGTTCCTGGGTAGCTAAGGCTGGCCTCTTAACTAGTGTTCGCCTTGCCTCAACCTCCAGAATGCTGGAATCATAAGCCAGCTCAAAATTCCTTTTGAAATCTAATCTATAGGGAAACACTTTTCAGATATTGATATGTTTGAAAATATGGGACAACTATGTAGCCTTTAGCAACAGATATCAGAACAAAATACTCATATCCAGATACAATGTCTCATAACTATAATTCCCACAGTTGGGGTAGAGGCAGTAAATCAGGATTAAAGGTCATCCTCAGCTACATATACAGTTTGAGAACAGACTGAGCTACAATGAGGTGTAGTTGGTTTTTGGTGTTTTATTTTTTTTTGCTGTTTTTTTTTTTTAAATGGGTGGGGGAGAGACAGGTGCAGTGGCTCCAAGAGTTAAGGACTCGCTATTCAAGCACACCTCAGAACCTGCTATGAAGGGATAGAATCAATTCCTGGAAGTTACCCTTCAAGTTTCATGTGCACTCACGCACAGAATAATAATTTTTTAATGCTAAACACGGACTATATAAGGAACCAGAACAAGAAAACATGACAAACCTGGGATATAGGTCAAAGCCAACTCTAAGAATGAAGCAGAGTGGAACCAAAGAGTATTAACCACAGAAAACCAAAATCAGGAAATGAGAGTAAAATGATGGGAAACAGGGACATTAAAGATTCTTTATAAAGTGAACCAGAGGAACAAATAAGAAAACATTGCGTTACTAATAACTAAGATGGGGGAAATATATGTTTACTAGCCCAGCGAACTTAGGTTGCAAGGGGGTCACACTGCTCTGTGGGTACAGGGAAGCTGCCTTTGTCACAGTGACCTTCCAGCTTGGCAGTCATTGCTATGGGAATTACCTTCCAAAACCCCAATTTTGTAAACTGAAAGTTGAAAGTGATTCTGTTGGGCTGTGGGAATGGCTTGGTAGATAAAGTACTTGCTGTGCAAGCATGAAAACCCGAGTTCAGATCCCACCAATCCATGTAATTGCTGGGTGTGGTGGCATGTACCTGTAACTACAGTGCCGAGACAACAATCTTGGGGCTTCCTGGCCACACACAAGCACACTCACATACACCCTGTAATTTTGCCGCTTTAAAGGGTTATTATAGAGGACACTGTAAAGCAGTGTGAAAGTGACATACAACTGTGATTCCTAACACTTGGGAGGTAGAAGCATGAGGATCAGGAGTTCAAGATCATTCTCAACTATATAGCAAGGTAGAGGTCAGCTTGGGCTACATTTTTAAAAAATGGGGGTCAGGGAGAAAAGGACATAGCCTGGCAGTCATAGTTACTTCGATATCTCTAAAAAACACACCTCCATTTGTTTCTAGTCTTTTTCGTTGATACCTTGGATAATGGACTGAGTTGTTTCACATACTTTCTTGTTTCTTTTTCAAGATGGTTTCTCTGTGTAGTCCTGGCTGTCCTGGAACTCACTCTGTAGTCCAGGCTGTCCTTGAACTCACAGAGATCCACCTGCCTCTGCCTTCTAAGTGCTGGGATTAAAGGTGTGCACTCATACTCTTATTTATAATCTGCATCATGAAGTATTACTAAACCCTGACTTAATTACAGAAATTAAGTGCTGGAGATGGAACTCAGTTGGCAGAGTGTTTAGCCAGCAAGTGTGAAGTTCAGGCTTCAGTCCTCAGAACCAGTGCCACATCAGCTAGGCACAGTGCTGCACACCTATGATCCCAGCTCTTGAAAGGTAGAGGCAGGAGGATAAGAAATTCAAGGTTATCTTTATCTCCATAGCAAGGTGGAAGGCAGCTTAGAATTCATGAGACTGTATCTTTAAAATAGAAGAAGAGGAAAAAAAAATCTACATTTGCCCTGTAATATCAGTATTTCTTCAAAGGAAACACCATGATGCTTGTGAAACATTTAGTATTAAAAATATAAAACAAATTATTCACAAGTTGATATTTGAAAGATCTCTATTATAAAAATATGTATTTTGTTGTTGGAGGCTATTCCCCACCCCCAGATTTGTTTTTGAGATAGGGTCTCATTTTGTATCCTAGCCTTGAATTCTTCATCCTCATGCCTCCACCTTGAGTGTACAGGGACAACAGGTGGTGACATCACACTAGCTTGTGTGTTGTACCTGGTCTTGTTACTATTGGTAACTATAGTAGCAGTAATCATCAGTGTTTATTCCTGCCTTCTCCATCTACTCTTTGGGGTTTGTAGTGATGTAATGCTACTTGGAAAGATGTGATTGAAGAGACTCAAATGAGCATTTACCTGTCAAAGGCACTTTGCACAGAGTGGGGGGGGGTACTAGTATCCTCATCCTATGTCATGGGTAATGAAGTAAGACCAGAATGGCCAATCCAAACTATAAATATGCAGGTACGGGAGTTCCAGATTTAAAGCTCTGAGCTCAGTAAAATTTCAAAAAGTTAAAGACATTGGCCTTGAAGTGCCGCTCATTAGCTCTGCCCAAGAGAAGACGTGTGAGAAAGAAGAAGCGCTGGGCTGGAGAGATGAGCCGCTGACTAATAGTGCTGACTGCAAGCAAGCATGAGGACCCAAATTTAGATTTCAGCCCCTAGGCAAATAGCTGGGCATGGCCTTGTCTGTAACACCAGCACTGAGTGGAGCAGGGACAGGAGGATTGCTAGGACTTGCTGACCCCAGCCTAGCTTCAGGTTCAGTGAAAGCTCCTGTCTCAGAGGAATGAGGCAGAGAGTGATAGCATGGGACACCTGATGCCCTTCTCTGGGCACCACATACAGGCCACACTGGCACATATCCTTCCTAGTGATGACAGGCGATGTATACGTGTATATAATGCATTTTGGTAATATTTGCCCTCATTACACTCTCTTGTCGCCTTCCCACCTCTTTCTTCCTCTTTCCAACTAATTCATAATAAATGAAAGTACATGTTGACACTAAAACCCTGATAGGAAACACAAAAGTATCAGTGAATTGTCCACAAGAAGTAACAAAGATACCTTTAGACAGTTCCACATGGGTGTACTAAATTAATTTTTCATATTGCCAGAGACAAGTGAAGATGGACTAGTTGAATCCTATGCACTGATTCTGTGGGGCAGTCCCAGACTCCTGCAGGTGTATGTAGAGTACAGAGATATGCAGGCGACCTTTTGGCTCCAGCCACTGTCTGAGCAGAGACAGTGCTGCTGACCTCTGTGGGAGGGAGCCTGCTATGAGAGCCAACCCAAAGCCAAAGACTTCACTGGTGATTGTTCCAAAACCACAATCATTCTGAGAGTTAACCCCAATGTAACAGACCAGCCAGGCCTTTGTAGGCCTTTTGTAGCAGGGTCTGACCACAGTGAAGCTAGGTGCCCTTTCACACAGAAAAAATGATATGACAGCACTGCTTTGACCAATTTGCCGAGGCTGGCCTGAGACCACAACAGCCAACTAGTTCTGAAAACCAAAAATAGCCCCACAATCTAAATCAAGACTCATAGAGAGTGATCATCCTGAGTCACCCAAACTCACTTGCTACATCCGTTATTTTTGGAAAACTTTAGCGGGACTGAAAGTGCTTCGTTGCTGGCTCTTCCCTCCAGACAAGAGCACAAAGTCGGGAGCTAGGTCATGTGGCTTCGTCTGGCTCACCACAAAGACTGCAGCTGGTGTGAAGGGGACCCGTGGCTTTGGAGAGCCCGCTGCCAGCCGGGGTGGGCTGGTGAGATCTGAGCTGACTGAACTGCCGAAAGGGTCTCGCCCTTACAACCTTTCCCACGAAGCTTAGCTCCCTGAGAAGCAAATTAACCTGCCCACATGTTGTAATAAATGAGAATTTTCCATGGGATGGATGAAAAAGGAGCCTATTTCCCTTAGTTAGGCTTTATGTCTACTTAAGATGTTGAACTAATTTTACAAAGGTTTATAATTTTCTTCTACAATTTTATTTATTTGGACACTTTAAATGTACGTAAGTGCATTTAATCCCCCATTGCTTTCTCTTGCCCCCTTCTTTCCAACTAGCATAGCCTGAGTGGGAAGTATTTACGAGCACGTAGAAAACTTAGTAACTTGCCAGGAGCTACATTGCTGAAGAAAATGTCTCTCTCCCTCAGCAACCATAAACTGCCAGTAGTCCTCAGGGCCCAGAGGGTGGTGGGGCCTCTAACCCTCTCCTATCCATGATGCAGTGTTGACAGGCCCAGGACAGCACCAGCAACTGCAGCTGCTCTGAGTTAATGACAGGAAGACAGCTACCATCACACTCCTCTCCCTCTGAGCCCTCTCACGCTCTCTCAGAGCCTCTTCTGTGATGGTCTCTGAGCTTCGGAGTAAGTGATGTTGCTCTGCTTTAGGGCTAAGCAGTTACTTATTTGCTTAACTGGTTATGAGTCTTTGTAGTAACTGCTGCCCACTGCAAAAAAATAAAAATAAATAAAAAGTGCTTCTTTGAGAGCTGAGAGCAATACTAATCTGTGGGCATAAACATAAGTATTTAGAAGATAGTTTGATGGGCCCGATATATCTATTGAGAAAAACACAGTAGTGCACTTTCCCACTGGGGCCTATGGACTCCCTAGACACAGGCTTCTGACCAGGTTGTCAGTGCCAGGCATAAATTTCCTCCTGTGGAAGAGGTATGAGATCCAATCAGAAGACAGCTGTCCTTGTGACAGTCGTGCTTCTGTTGCTCTGGTGGGCACATCTTGACAGGTTAGTTGTATAACACACAGGGTTCATGCCTGAATAAGACTGGTGACTTTTCTTTCCAACTTCTGGCATGATGAAAACAGGGAGAAAGCTCATAGGTCAGTTCCACTTTGATTTCTCTCTCTGCAGCCATGGAGTGTGGGATTTTGGCAATATCATCATCTTGTTTTGGTGAGCAAGAGCAGTGATAGTAGCCTGTATTGTTTGGGGAGCCTCAGGGGCCTCAATAACTCACAGCTCATAGGGAGGTATCTCTTCCCTCACACACATTTTCATTTTAATAGCCTTTGCTTTCTGGGGCACATGCAGTTAGTTCTGTTCAAATGCTTTTTAAATGAAATTTTTAATTACCCTACAGAGTATTGGTTTCCTTTTGACTTTCTGATCACTCCTTAGTTTTGGTTGGCCTTTTCTTATTCTCCTCATCCCCCCATTGCTGTGTGACAAGACTTTTCCTGGGGAGATGCAACCCCCAACAGGAAGCCCATGACAGAACGAAGTATGGATACCACCAAAGTCCAATTTGGTGAACCAGTGAATTTTATTGAGGTTGCTTACAGGAGTATTGGTGAAGGAGCAGAAATGACTCACAGACAGCTGCGTCACCAAAGCCCACCCCTGCATGGTGACAGCTCACAGAAGCTGGAAACCTGGAGCACACTGCACAACCTGCAGGCTGCTCAGCAGGTCGGAGGGTGTCCCTTCAGGTGCTCAGTTGGTCTTCCAGGCAGCAGAGCTGGTTCCTGCTTCTTCCAGGCAGCTGGTCTTGTCTCACAGTCTTCTTTGAAGCTTGGCTGTCTCAGAGTGATTCTTCAATCTTTACTATGGCAGGGCAGAGCCTAGTGAGTCTGGTCAGTATCAGGGACTTCCTGAAGCTATTTTGTAGGAAATTTATTCAACACCCATCTCTGTCCAAACCTCTTCAACCACTGCATTTCCCCCTCAATTTATAATGTTGATTGTAACTCTTACAAATGTACTTTAATTTATCAAATATGTTATCCTTATCCATAAACATTATTTTCATGAGCACACTACCCAGTTTCTATAATTCTTACCACTCCAACGTCATGCCTTGTTCCCTTTCCATCCACTGCTGCTTGGCATTCTTCATTCCTGCAAAAGGCCAAGGTTATTCTCCCCTTAGCCTCTGCTGTTTGCTTAGCCTGAGTGGCCTCTTGCCCACCTCTGTGCAGTTGGCTTCTTTTTGTCACTTATGTCTCTGTTCAAATATCCCTTGGGAAAAATTGTGATCACTTTAGCTGAAACCCATCTGCATCAGTTCCCCTCCAGTGCATCACCTCATTTGATCATCTTTAGAGCACGCCTGACTACCACTAACTCACCACTTAATTTACTCACTGTTTGTTATCTACAGTGAAAAGTCAAAGAAAATAGCAAGATTCCCCTGCCTTCTTGCAGCCCAGCTGTGCTGTAGATAGTATCTAGCATGTAACAGCAATAAGTGCATGAACTGTTTCAAATTTGTCACCTTTTCCCAGAGAATTCATGCCTGAATGGCACAAAGGCTAATATATGTTCACCAGCTCTTTTGCTAACAATAAGTGTGGGCTAAATGACTCATGATTTAAGATTTAAGTCATCTGGCTTGGCACTCTATAATTGATCCTATCACTGAATAGCTGCCAAATACCCACTTCACCTAAGTTTTTTAGTTCACCTTGAGAGCAAAACCTGATAAGGGCATAAATAAAAGTTTAATATTAAAAAAGAAAGATGAGATGTGATTTAGAATAAACAAGCAAAAAAAAGTATCTGTTTTGAGCTAGTAGCTTCCAAGGTAATTACTAACAGGAAAAAAAAGCCCTGAAAATAAAAGCCCCACTCTCCCCTATTTAAAATATTAACTGGGGAACCAATGCAATAAGATAAGAAAATTAAGACTGAGACAACAAGCCAGGCATGATAGTTGAAGGGACTCTGGCCAGCTCAAGTGTGGTGAGCGTGACTGGCAGGCCTTGCCCTTTTCTCCCATACCTTCTGCCTTGTCAAAAACCATTAGATTGCCTGGGTTTAGGGTTCTGAGCCAGTACTTTTCCTTTCAGTGGTATGTGGCTATAATCTCTGCACTCAACTCATCAACCTGAGCTGTGTAGGGAGTTCCAGACCAGCAAGATTTGTCATGTAACTATTTTAAAACAGAGAAGAAATTATCTCTGTAGATAATGATTACCCATCAGGAAACTACTTCTCCCACTCCTCATATATTCATATTCTCTCTCTCTCCCTCTCTCTCTTGCCTGAAGCTCACTATGTAGTCCGGGCTGGACTTGAATTCACAGAGATCTTTCAGCCTCTGCCTCCTGAGTGCTGGGACACACCTGAGTGCCACCACACCAGACCGCTGCTAATGTCTGTATTCCTTCATTTATAGTTCTAGCCTAAAACATGGAAAAAACAAAGGGCAAATATGCTACAAGCCGCAACCTTATACAGTAATCAACTAGCCATCTTTTCATAAGCGACTTATCAGAATCAAGGGATCTGATAAGGGTTTTTGCTTTGTGAATGAGTGGTTGTCCTTTGCTATAGATTTTTGCTGTAGCTAACTCCCTTTATGTTACATATTTGGGAATTAATTCCCACAGTTCAGAACTGTTTTGTGAGAACAGTTTCCCACTGCCAGGCCTTGTTCCTCTCTCCTAGGTAAATGCAGAGAGCTGCCTTCCAGCAGTTATCTTTATCAGCAGGCATTTGGTCAGTGCTTGTGGTCTAGGCATAGAGATATTCACGGATCTCCAAGGACATATAATTACTAATTGCCCAAGCTGCTGTTCTGGTTTTACCCCACAACCAGAATGGCTGATAACAGCATAGCCCAGAACTGATAATTTAGAGGCCTGGGTATCTTCTTTGCTTAGAGCAGTAAGTCTAACGCCAGACCTAGGCCCATAGAAACTGCAGCGTCTGGTGTTTGTGCTATCTGATCAAGAGTCAACAGCTTCTTCCTTACTGTTTATGTAGGTTGCCTGGTTACCTGGTAGCCTCTATGCTTGCTGGGAGAAAAGAAGCGTTGCACTGATTTTTTTTTTTTTGCAGTGCACTGACTTAATCTGTGCCCTATTCATAATTTTACTGAAAATAAACCTTTTAGCTCTTTACTACCACCTAAAAATGTAGCAAATCACACTAACCTGTGTGTTATCAGAATTCCCTGATGACTTAATCCTTTCTTAACTAACTTTCTCATTAAGGAGTTCACTGGATGTGCACGGATATCTCTCTCTCTCTCTCTCTCTCTCTCTCTCTCTCTCTCTCTCTCTCTCTCTCTCTGTGTGTGTGTGTGTGTGTGTGTATGTGTGTGTGTGAAAACTCTTATCTGATTTTCAATGGAGCAAAAGAATTCTGGCCCTGAAACCTGCTAAGGCTGAGGAATCACCGGTTTTAAGGATATATATGACTGGGAACGTTTGTAATGGGGAGAACTAGGGACAGTGTAGAACAGGAGAACAGGGAAGAATAAGGAGATAGAGATGAATAAAGAAACATGGACAGATGGTTCCTGTTGTGAGTAGATTTCTTACATCTCAGATCTTTACCCTCAGATTTTTAGCCCCCCCTTTAGCTATTTGTGGCATCTTTAATTGAACCCCCTTACAAATAAGAAATCATCATCCCTGCTCTTGAAGACTTTGTTATTTTTCTTCTAGAAAAAAAATGCATGGAAAACTTCTAGGAAACCATTCCTGGCAACGTTCATTTAGTGTATGCATACCAACCATCTATGATGGAGGTCCTTGGGTGTGTTGTGTTGTAGGCTTTCTGGGAACTGGGATGCTGAAGCTCTTCTGAAGGACACTGTCTGTTATGTGCTAGCCTGTCTCTGTAGAATTCTCCCTCAGAGGCAGAACTCCAAATAAACAAAGCAGGGATTTTTATACGATTTTGGATTCTTTGTCTCCCATGTATGTTCTGCCTGGGTGTTTTAAACTGCTAGCAGGTAGATCAAGGATGATTGGAATGTGGAGGAAAGGAAAGGAATAGGTTGTGGTAGAGTTGCATGTACACGCAAGGACACTGACCATCCTGTGTCTGTTTCCTGTTTGTCTTAGCTCTGGGGGCCCTACCAGTGTAGGTGGAGTAGTGGTAGAAATGACTGTAGTGATTGGTACTGACTCAAGACCAAGTTCTCAGCACAAAGGAGACTTATATGCTCCAGAGGGACAGAAGGCAGGGATAAGGAACAAACACGGGAGATAGAGGAAGAGGGAGAAAGGGAAGGGAACAAGGGAAAGGGAGCAGGGTATTTGTCCTGGAGGGGTGGACAAAGGACTGCCTCTGGATGGAGAGGAGACAGACATGACACATAGGAAAATGGTGGTTTATACAGGTAAAATGGGAAACCCTGTAGGGGGCTTTTGATTGCTGGACTTCAGTGCTTTGATAGCTAGACCTTGGTAATCAGCCTCAGGAGAAGGAAGTGGCCAAATAAGGGAATAGACTTTGGTGACTAGCTTTAGGAATATAATCTCAATGGCTTTTAGCAAGGAAGGGAGTGAGGGAGGACAGGACCAGGCAGATCCGTGCTCGCCACACTCAAGCTGGCCAGAGCCGTCAGTGACCATACATATAATTGCAGGACTAACTTAAGAAGTAATGGCTTAATTTATATGGTGGAGAAATTTCAATCAAGGATAGCGTTCACTATGTTATGGTTACTGCTCACTGCTCTGATCTAGGTCCACAGTGGCAGCAACAGGTGAAGAAATAAAAGAAGAAATGCATATTGCTTGATAAGCAGAGTGTGAGGGACTGGACAAATGACTTGTCGGATAAAGTACAAGAGGCCCTGAGTTTTGATTCCTAGTAATGACATAAAAGCCAGGCTTGTCACCCCAGTGCTGGGGGAGTGGGTGGAGACAGGAAGATCCTGGGGGCTCAGTCTAGCTGAAACAGGGAGCCCTGGGTTCAGGGAGAGAGACCTTGCCTCAGAAAATAAGGAGGCGAATGATAGAGAAAAACACTCGAAGTTGACATCTGGCTCCACAAGCAGGCATGTACACACACGTGTATGCACACATACATGCATGAACACGTGTGTACGCACACACACACACACAGGCCTCACATGAAGGAGTGAGTTTAAGGTTATAGACAAGGCAAGTCAAAAGCTGCTGTACTTGTTAGTGGTTGGCATCATAAACCAAACAAACAAAAGGGGGCTGCCACTCTTCACGGGGACAACGGGAAAATCCAGCCCATGAAAGGCTCTGTCTTCTGACATCGCAAATGCATGTACAGAGAACATGGAGAGCTTCCCTGCTTGAAAGCAGCCATCTGGGAAGTGTTTTCCCCCAGGGTCAGCCTGGAAGGCCTACGGGAGCTGGTGCAACTGTCGTCAAGGGACCAGGCTCCATCCTACAGCTGACAGAGAACCGCTGAGGCCAGGCCAGGCCAGGTATGGCAGTGCCAGCGTCCCTGGAGCCCTAAGAGGACCTAAGAGGCCACTGCATGAAACTGGGAAGGTAAAGCCTGAGTTAACAGTGCAGACCCAGGATATTAGCGATATCAGAGCCAGGGGGCATCTGTGGCTTTGGAGGCTGTCCTGGAACTCACTCTTGTAGACCAGGCTGGCCTTGAACTCACAGAGATCCGCCTGCCTCTGCCTCCCGAGTGCTGGGATTAAAGGCTTGCCCCCCCCCCGGCTTTGTTTTAGCTACTTTTCTATTGCTGTAATAAAACACCATGGCCAAATCAATTTATAGGAGAAATGGTTTATTGGGGCTTATTGTTTCAGAGGGGTAAGAGTCCATCATGGCAGCAGGTGGCAGGCATGGCAGTAGGAACAGCTGAGAGCTTACATTTCAGGTAGCGAACAGGAAGCAGAGAGAGCATACTGGGAATGGTGCAGGGATTTGAAGCCTGAAGCTCTCCCTTAGTGGCATACTTCCTCTGATGAAGCCACATTCTAAACCATCCCAAACAGCACCCTCAACTGGGGACCAAGTGTTCAAACACCTGAGCCCATGGGAGCGTTCTCATTCAGACTCCATACCCTTCCTTCCTTCCTTGAGTTGCTTTTGCCAAAGCTTACAGAAGAACTTAGCAGAAAAGAACCAAATACACTTCTCTTCCCTTCCTTTCCCTTCCCTTCCCTTCCCCTCCTCTCTCCTCTGTCTTTTCTGCTCTCCCTCTCTGCATCTTTGTTTTGTTTTACCACAT
The DNA here is from genome assembly GCA_004026605.1 of Ondatra zibethicus. Taxonomy (NCBI): domain Eukaryota; kingdom Metazoa; phylum Chordata; class Mammalia; order Rodentia; family Cricetidae; genus Ondatra; species Ondatra zibethicus. The sequence goes on along the minus strand of PVIU01001096.1, from coordinate 71,889 downwards.
TCCCGGGGTGTGGCACAAAGAAGGCCTTTAGTAAATGCATATGGACTGTTTTGTCAGCTTTTAGATGTGGGATTCAGAGAGACAGTTCTGTTTAGACATTTATATTTCAATGTTAATGGCATGCTTTCTTTTATAAATATTATTAAGAGGGCTGGAAAGATGGCTCAGTGAAGTATTTACCACATAAGGATAAGGACTTGTTTGGATTCCCAACACCCCAATAAGAGCTGAAACAGCAGCATGCACCTGAAACAAGGGAGGCACAGGCGAGGATCCTGGGGCTGCTGGCCACCTAGTCCAGCAGGATCAGTGACCTCCAGATTCAGCAAGAGAACCTGTCTCAAAAATAAGATGTTGAGGAAGACAACCTCATGCTGACCTCTGGTCTCGATTTACACATACATCGAGTACATGCACCATGTATACACACACCATGTACATACAAACATGTAAAAATATTCAATTATTAATAGAAAAGTTAGGAGCATTTTGGGGTACAAAATTATTTCTTTTTATAAGTTACATTTATTTATCATTTGTGTGCATGTGTGTGCATGTGCCATCAATAGAGGACAGCTTGCTGGAATGCATTCTCTCCTTCTCCCATGTGGGACCCAGAAATCAAACTCAGGTTGTCAGTCTTGGCTGCAAGAGCCTTTACCCCCAGAGCCGTCTTGCTAGCCCTTATTCACCTTTTCCTTCCCTTCCTTTATCCCCATACTCTCTCTTTTGTTCCATTTGTCTCTGAGGGTCTTATGTCATTGTGTGGTCCAGGCTGGCCTTAAACTTGGGCCTCAGACCCTCAAATGCTGAGATTACAGTTGTGAATCACACATTTGCCTTAACTGTGTTTGAGAAACTAGGTGGATTACCCAGGTAAAGGGAGAATATGCAAGTAGAACTCTAGATAAGATGGACAAAGCATCAAAGTCTAGTAGACACTACAGGAAGTGTAACTGAGTGGTGTATTTGAGACACCCAGAAGGAGGTGTAGAAGATGAAGGGAACTGGACTCAGGGCAAGGTGATAGAAGAGAGGATCATGAGGCAAGTTAGAGTTGGGACCAGATCACTGCATGCCAGGGGGAAATTCTGAGGACCACAGTCAACAGCTGAAATAGTGTCAGGTAACAGGAGCAGGTTCAGAGCGAGCATGTGTCTGGAAGGAAGCTTGGAGGTGAAATCAAATTAAACAGGACAAAGTATAAGAGAAAGGCAGTAGACTATCCTCTCAAGAAATTTAGCAGGCAGGAAAGAGGGCTGTGGGCACATTTCTTTATAGACACGGTTAGGTAACTGGTGTCCATACTACATAACAGTGTCAGGTCTGTGTCATGTAACGTCCCATAGTGTATTCTCTACTCAGTAGTTACACGTGTGATGTCTCCCACAGTTGGCAGTGTGGGAGACATCACACGTGTAACAAGAAAGCACAGGCCCAGAAGTACACCAACTGGTTCACAGCGACAGTGACTTGTTCTGTGTAGCTGGGGTTTCTCTGTGTCAAATATCTACTCAGAGACTTAGTATTAAGTATAAATGCTCAGCCAATAACTTAGACTTGTTATTAACTCTTACAACTTAAATTAACCCATATTTCTTACCTACCTTCTGCCATGTGGCAATGCCTTCTCTCAACACACACATTCACCTTGTTTCTCTCTGCCTTTTCTCATGACTCCTCTGACTCTGCCCTTCTTATTCCCAGCATTCTCTCTACCTTGAAAATCTTGTCTAGCTTTTCATTTTCACAGTATACAGAAGGATTATTCCACAGCATTTGCCCCTTTTTGTTTAAATAAAAAGGAGGGTTTTAGCATAAAATAGCAAAATTATATACAACAAAAACAATTATCAAGTAAGAATTACAGTTACCATATCCAGTCCATTTGTATTTGTCAAATTTAGAGAAAATGTTCTATTATCTCTATCTTATCTTTGTGAGTTTAAAGTCTTATGTCTAATTTACCTTTATATCATAATTAAGAAATCTTTAAGTCTAATTATTTAGTCTTTAACACCATCAAAGACCCAAGAAGGGTGATAGTTACCTAATGACAGAGACATCTGACTGCCTGGACAGTCATCCAAAGTTCTTCTGTAACATTGGGGTGTCCATCTTTGGCCTACAGGCCTAGTTTTTCTGACAGGCAGTTTTGAGAAGCAGGGAATTTTGAAGGACTTTCCTATCCTGTCTTGGCAAAGTTTGGCAGGCTCTTGTTTTTTGCATTCTGTTGATCCAGTTTGGATAGTCAGCAGTTGAGGAAAGGATAGTTTCTGCCCACATGGCTCGCTTTTGCCATAAAGAAAAACTCCATGTGGAGCCTCTTTGTTGCCCATCATCTTCTCTGAAGTAGATTGGTGCTGTCAGGAGCAGACGTGTCTCACTATCTTGAAAAGCCTTAGGTTATTAAACATATTAAATGCCATATTCTGTAGGTCTTTGAAGTATTTGAAGACCATCTATCTAAATGTATCTGTGTATGACAATTGAAAACCTATCAAAGATGACTATTATAGATGACTGTTAATGTATATTTATTAATTATACATTACATTTTTAAATGAGTTACATAAACACAATACCCCAAACAAGAGTAGAAACATGCATACAGTATAACAAAATTAACTTTAAGTTGGTGTCAATAAACCAAAATCCATACCAATGTAAACTATCTTGAAATTAAGAGTTGTTTTTTGGATTAAAGCAGATTCAATAATCTGCCTTTTTTCCTATTATTCCTACAGAATATCCCCTTTTTTTTCCTTTAAAAAGAGATCTTTAAATCTAACTCTTGTTTAGCCTTTTTTTATTAAAAAAACAAACAAAACAAAAAAAACCCCTAAGATTTGTAACCAACCCCCCTTAATGATAACAGCCATCCATAACCCATCTTTTGCGAATGTGGGCATTGTTCTCTAGACTGCTTCCTGTGTTGTTTGGTATTGTTGGGGGAACCATGAGAAAATCAGGATAATTGTTAAGTCTTGACTGGATTAGTCTGTGAGATTGGATCATCTCATCAGCAGCCTTGAAGCTGTTCTGGATGCAGAATTCTGAGAAGACTGTAACAGGCATTTTGAGATGCTGGATCACCTGGGCCATTGTTTTTATTGGTGTCTGGTCTCCTTGTTCTGAAATACATAAAATTTTAAAGGTAACATACATTTTTGTATTAATACAAGTATAGACTGTATGTTGTACACAAGTTAGCCAAAGATGATTTTTTTGTTTTATGTTTGAGCAGATAAATACAGGACTCATGTTCTGTAGTTTTTCTAGGTCTATTTCTCTATGTCTGTAGTCAGGATTTTCAGAGGGTCTTGTCTTCCATGATCAAACCTGATTCATACCAACCTAAAGTGAATCCCTAGCTTCTCATTTCCTGTGGAAATAAAAGCATGACCTTTTCCCCAAAGTAACCTATCTGTTGACTTCCATTTTTAAGTAGAGATATTTTTAAAATATATAGGTTAGTTTAATCCAACAGTTTTTATAATCTAGTGTGTCTTAGCAGCTGTTGTTCCTTCATTAGCAATCAGAAAATATAAAGACAACACAGTAACACACAGAATCCAGACTCTCTGTGTATTTCCCATCTCCCCCCCCCCCCCGACGAGGTTTCTCTGTATACTACTCCTGGGTGTCCTGGAACTTACTCTGTAGACCAGGCAGGCCTCAAACTCACAGAGACCCGTCTGCCTCTGCCTCCTGAGTGCTGGAATTAAAGACGTGCATTATCACCGCCTGGCATATTTCCCATCTTTCCATAGCTTTTTTTTATATCTATAGATACAGATATTATTTTTTAAGGACTTTACTTACTATTTTTTAATCTATAACTGTCTCTATCCTTTCTCTTTTCTCTTCCAAGCATATGTTTATTTTTAAACACACCGTAACCCATTTAGAGTTCTTTTTCATCTGGATCTGTGTTTACTGAGCATTTATAACCTTTTCTGTCTGCATGAGCAAACCCCCAAAACTGTCACACATCGACCCGGCAGGGCTTGCATTGGCAGCTCAAGCCTACAGGCAGTGTTTAGGAGACGCCTCTCTGTACCACAACTTGTGATGGAGACTGCAGAAATCCACATGTGGCTTAGCTCATGGCCTGCTGACAGGGCTCGTCCTGGCAGCTCAAGTCTTCAGGTAGCTGCAGGGAGGTGTGTCTCTGTAGTGAGGTCAGCATGAGAGGTACAAGACTAGGAAGCCGTGTTTGGTTCATTTTTGTTTGTTTAGAACCCTTTTAGCTTTCTCAGGTCTTATGTGGGTGTAGGTGCTGGTCGTTCAGGCGCCACGTGTAGACAGAGTTTCTCTGTGTCCCGGTAGTTGCTCCCAAATAACTACTCAGAGACTTAATTTTAAATCTCAACCAATAGCTTAGACTTGTTACTAACTAACTTTTACAACTTAAATTAACCTATTTATATTCATCTACATTCTGCCATGGCATTACCTCTTTCATCTTGTACCTCCTGTTTCCTCTCTGTGTCTTGCTGGCAACTCCTCTGACCCCACCCTTCTTCTTCCTGGTGTTCTTAGTCTGTCTTAGCCTCACCTTATCCTGTCCACAGCAGTTCTGTACCAGGCATATAGTCTGTCTGGGAGGATCGAGGTCTGTACCTAGCAGTAGTGGCTGGGATAGCAGAGAGGATATCACTAAGTTGAATTTGACATTGGCCTGCATGAGCCAGAATGGGAAATGGGACCCTTCAATGGTGGGACACACAGAAGGACAGCACAGAGCATGGGACGCCTCCTTGAGGGCCTTTGGCCTTTCCCCATAGCTGTCTTGGATATAGAAGGCTTAGGAGAGAGCAGAGTTATAGAGGGGATCCCAAAAGGTATTTCATTGGCCCACAGAGGTAGCTCCCCCTTCGTGTGGAAGTACCTGGGATGTCACCAGAACACCAGTGGTTAGGAACAACATTTCTAAAAACAATGAAAAAATAAACCTTCATAATCGTAGTGTTCATGTGAAAGACCTTTTCCTGTGAACAGTCTTCCCAGATGCTCTGTAATCTGTCTCATCATGGTCATGAGACTTGGCATGAGATCAAAGATGCAATGTGACTCAAGTTCTGTTCCAAGTAGTGTAAAGAAACTAGCCAAATCCTGACTTTCTTAGGCTCACTTGACATTTGACCTTTAAAAAAAAAGTTGTTTTTTTTTTTATTTTTAATGTGTGGGTGTGGTGGGATGATATATGCTTATGAGTCCAGATGCTGTGGAGTCCAGAAATCATGCTAGCTCCCCAGAGCTGGAGTTACAGGTGGTTCCAGGTCGCCACATTAGTCCTAGGAACCAAACTTGATCCTCTGGAAGAGCAGCAAGTACTTTTACTCGATGAGCCATCTCTGAAGCCCTCTAGGCTTCCCTCCCTCCCTCCCTCCCTCCCTCCCTCTCTCCCTTCTTCCCTTCCTCTCTCCCTCTTTCCTTCCCTTCCTCTCTCCCTCCCTCCCTTTCCAATAAGCTACTTTACTTTTATATTGTGTGTAGACCAAGTGTTCTATAAGGGTCTTTTCCAAGTTTTGTCTTTGTCTGAGTGTTTTATTGCTATGAAGAAACATCATGACCAAGGTAACTTATAAAAGAAAGCATTTAATTGGGGGCTCACTTACAGCATAGAATCTCGTCCTCACGGCTGGGTAAGGCTGTGCCGGCAGCTGCCATCTGAGCATGAGGAGCCAGTGAAGGGCTGGTTAGAGTCGTGTAGTCTCCACTGCACTTGTGTTTGCTCTGACTCGGCGGCTAACTTTGCTAAGTTCTCTGGCTTCCTTTGGAATCTTATCCATGAACTCAGGAGGGGGATAAGAAAAGGCTGAGCGTCCAGAAGCAAAGTCAGCTTAGGCACTCAGCACCAGCACTTAGCTGCCTCTGCAGGTGGGACTCGCGAGACCTGCTTCTGTGCTTCAGTTTGTACCATGGGTGCGCTGTTTGGTAAGCATAGTGGATATAAGGATGGTTTCTTCCATCATCACCGTTGGGCTCAGGTCAGGATGGGGACAGGATTGAGGGTGCCCCGTAGGCCACAGTCCCATGAGGTCCCCATTCCTTTAGCAGGGACAGAAACCAGGAAGAATCCTTACCTTTATTTATAACACAGAACTTCCTGATTCTGTGGCTTTTTTCTTTCTCCTTTGAGTGTACAACAAAATATTTGGCAAAAACGACAGTGTAGAGATCCAGAACTCACTGGCTCGTCAATGGGCTTCTTATAGCTTCTCCATGTTTTACAGAGGAATCAGAACCAGAAAGAAGGTTGCAATAAGAGACAAGGCCATGTAGACACCCCACATAGCTCTCCACCCTCCTCCAGTCACCACTAGCCTTACCCCTGCCTTTCAACATTTGTTTCCTCCTTAAACCATCCTGCTTGAAAGCTGGTGAGATGGCTGGTGTGGAAGACATTTACCCCAATTCCCTGATCCACATGCTCCCTCCCACAAGTTGTCCTGTAGGCCTCACATGTGTACCTACACACAACACATACAGAGAGACAGAGGTAGACACACAGAGAGAGGGAGGGAGAGGTGGGACGGGGAAGATAAATATAATCTTTAATAATTGAAAACAACTAGTGCTTACATTTTTATTTCAATACAATTACCTGTCTGGAAGAAAGTACCATTTCTATGTAGAACTTGACTTATTTCATGTTGTCCAAATCTAGTGATTCACCATAGGACAGATGTGCTCTGAGGGACATTTTCCCTGTTTTGTTAAAGGAAATCAGATCTTGTTTCCTACACCACCAGATGAGGATGGGATCCTGGGGTTCATCTTCCCACCTGCTTATTTGAGCTTGATGAATCTGCACTACGAGTGTCTGGGGACTTGGATGTTTCAAGATTTCCACCATCATGAAGGATGGGCTGGTGTTCCTTCTCTCTCGTGTTACTGAAACTGTGAGTTGTTATTGGGAGTGCCTCAACAATGCTCCAGCTGCCGGGAGTGCTCCATCTCCTGGAATAGTCTCTGAGCCAGGAGGAGGCCAGTGCAGAGTGACACGTTGTCTTAGTTTCACGAAGAGCACATTTGACGGGAAATGACTTAAGTTTACTGTATCTGCTAGTAATCCTGTGATGCCATCCCAACAGAAAGCACATGACTGCTCGTAAGCCCGTCACACAAGCAAAGGAAATTGGATTCTGCTCAGAAAAACCAGGCTGTAATCATCCTGATCCAATAATGTGGCCCTGCAGGGTGGCGTCATCAGCCCTGAGACACAGAGAGAAGGAGGGGGACAGGGAGGGTAAGCACTCCAGGAGGCTAGTGCCCAGCTCTCCAGACATTCAAGCCAATGAAAAATTCATGAGGCAATGTTTTATAGCCAATGTCTAATACCACTGCTGGGTCACAAGCTGATCCGAGCCAATCAATAGAATTCATCACCATGAAGGGAACTAGCGAGGGACTGTTTATGAGAACTGGGGGTGCTTCAAGCCAAGACCAGTTTCTGGCTACTTAATATATGTCACCCTTAAAGGCACAGAGTGTACTTTGAAAATGGACTTGGTAAGAAGAAATCTCCCCTAGATTTCACGTCTTTCAAACATTATGGAGGGGGAGGGGAAGAGGCACTTTTGGAATCCAGGGAAGAGGAGTGTTGTGATCACTTTAGAAAGCCAACCCAAGGACAACTCAAATAGAAACTGCTTTGTTTCAGTCTGCCGGTCTGTGATTTCTTTTTACCAAGTCTAGAATTTTTTTATTAAAAAAAAAAACAACTTTTCATTTCCTCCAGATACAACTGGAAATACATGAGAATGAAATTATATATATATAAAAAACATAGAGTTGTAGGTTATGTCATTGTCACAGTTTGATGATAAAAAGCTTTTAAGGCCATAGGAACACCAGCCCAACTTTCATGGCTTTCTCTCCCCAGGCGCTATTTCAAGCAGAGCCTTGGTAGAAATCATAATGAGCTCAGAAGTCTGCTAAGGACTTGAGAGTGACACTCAAGCTGGCGAGGTGGGAGAAGAGCTGTGAAAACGGCCGTCAGTGTGCATGTTCCAGGCATGGCTAAGGTAGGGCCTCCTGAGGTTTTCTAAGTAGGTTCCATTAGGTGCCTTCTCTTCCACTCCCACCAAAGTTGCTTTTGAGTGATGGATCCAACCTCAGGAGGTCATAAGTGGAAAGTCGTGGAAAATTCGCCTGTGAGACAGAGACAGGAGAGGAATGCCAGAGAGAGGTGAGGTAAGGTCCGTCCCTGGTGATGGTGTCATCACCACTATCAAGAAGATGTGCCTTGTGTCTTTGTAAACAAGTAAGATTTCTTTCTGGGCTGCAAAGAAGATCACTGAAAACTAGAAGACTCAGAACAATGAAAGAAAAAAATAAAAGTCATTCATGAGATTAATATCCTGATAAACCACTTAACAAAGTGGCTCATTCTTCCAAGTTTAACAAACATACATACATGTACACAGACGTGCATATGCGTGCTGCATCCACACATGCACATATACTCAGGTGCATGTGGTTCTGTGCCTTGGGCTCTTCATGTATCTTACTTTGACACGTTCACATCTCGTAGTGGTCAGATCTATTTCACTGTCCGATGGGAACTCTGTTAAAGAGACGCACCCGTCTGTCACAAGGTCATGTGTTTTCTAAAGCCCCAAGCCTAGCCTACCTGCCACCATCTCTGTTCTTCCTTGGGAAGCTCAGGTTTGGGGCGCACAAGCCTGAGCTGCAGCCCTGGAGCTTCTGCAGTGATGTGATCTTTAGTATATCACCCACAGCATGGAGACAGTACTTGTTATCCTGGAGTCATGCTAATCTAAGGACTGGCCAGAAGAATGATGTGGTAGTTTCTCCCCACTCTGCCCTTTCTTGGTTTTCTGTTTTCTCTCCAGAGCAGGGTAGTGGTTAGGAGTTTGAGTGAGCTTGGGAAAATGGCCTCATATCTCTGTGCCTCAGTTTCTTCATCTGGGCTATGGGTCTAACAGTACTTACCCTATATTACAGGCTTCTGAAAAGATTAAATCAGGGGCTGGACAGAAGGTGCATGGTGCCTGCTTTTTTTAGTCTGAGGAGTCCTTTTGGGATGGTTCTGAAGAAGGGTGAGATCCCCCCATAATATTACAGGACATTCTCCTCAGTTCACTGTCTCCTGGAATTCTCTGCTGACTTTTGGAGCAATCTGATGCTGTCTAGACCCATCCTCATCACCTCCCATACCCTGCAGGGGCCTTTGGTCATCTGGACTTCCTCAGAGTCCCTCTTTTTGGGTATCTTGGAATGGAGGAGTCCTGGGCAGTGGTCTGAAGAGGAGGAAACCCTTCTTAATGACTTAGCATCCTAACAGCAGACCTGATGTGAGAGAACCACATGGGCCCACAGTCCAAGGGTGGCCTCAGCAGCCTTCACACCAGGACCTCATCTTTGGGTGCATGTATATGGGTGTCTCTTTTTCACAGGAGGCGGTAGTGTTCTGGCTTTGATGTAGGCTCACAGGGGAGGACAGGTCTTACCTGGGTGTGTCTGCCCTACCACACTGTAGACCAGCTGTTGGCAGTGTGCCCCAGATCTTCCCAGGCAGTCGCTCTGAGGTAGGAGACCCAGAAGTTGGTGTTACAGTGAGCTTTGCAGGGGTTTTGGTTGCCCTCAGGGAGAAAGGATAGGAGTCGAAAGGTCAGAAGTATATTTTTCTGAAACTGGCTGAATTCCTGCCCTGAACTTTTGTTGTTGTTTTTTTGTTGTTTTAGGTGGGGTTTCTCTGTGTAGCCGTATCTGTCCTGGAGCTCACTATGTAGATCAGGCTGGCCTCGAACTCAGAAATCCACATGCCTCTGCCTCCCGAGAGCTGGGGTGAAAGGTGTGCATCACCACACCATGCCTGCCTGACTGCCCCAACTCCTCGTACTAATTATTTACTTGAACTGGCTTCAGGTATCTGAACCAAAGAATAGTAAAGTAAAAACCTTTTAAAATTTCTTTCTTATTTTCCTTGAGATAAGATCTGCCGTGTAGCCCAGACCAGCCTCAAATTTATGACAATCCTCGGTCTCTCAAGTGCTGGGACCGCAGGTGTGATCCACCATACCAGGCTGAAAATCCTTTGAAACATCTCAAAAAATGGTTATAAGATAAATGAAGCTTTGTAGTGCCTGGGCCCCTTGCTTCACCATTGTCTGTTTTTGCAGCCTGGAGCCCCTGCCAGGGGCCCTACTAGTGACAGCACAGTGGCACAGCATGGAGCCTGGAACTCACTGTTTCATGTTTGGTGAATATTTATTAGTAAGAAAAGCGGCACCGCACTCTGGCCATCAAGACCCTTCACCAGAGGATGCTCAGTAGGATGGGGTCAGGGAAGAGACTAGCTGTCCAGACAAGGGAGCCAGGAGAAAGTGGAGCTAGCCAGGCTTTAGAATCTAGCCTAAAGGTTCAATCCTACCTCTACACTCAGGCATTTAATCTTTATCTTCCAGTCCAATTTAAGGAGGAAGCCATTCACCTTTCTACTTCTCGACAGCAGACACAGTGTGGCAAGCTGTCCCAGTCTCTCACTGTCGGAGCAGTGCACACCTCTCCAACCAGGAACTAAACAAGCCTTTTGTCATAGGATGGGAAAGTAACCCAGAGCACTTCAGGGGGTCCTGAGAGCACATATGTTCAGCTCCCTTTTTCTCAAGGGTGGTTTGGAATCTGATTCACATTGTCTTTACAGTTTTTCTCTGGTGTTGCCCAAGATCACTGAGACTTCTAGTCATGTGCTTCTGTGTATGGTTTCTTAGTGCTATAGCAACAATTGCTCCCCAAAGCCTGGTCTCTTTGGAGGATTGGGTGTATCTCTTTCTCTCTCTCTCTCTCTCTCTCTCTCTCTCTCTCTCTCTCTCTCTCTCACACACACACACACACACACACACACACACACGCACACACACACCCTACATACATGTAGAAAGAATAATAAAACCCAGAGACAGAAATTGGGGTTCAACTGAAAACTAGAAAAGCAAGGCAGTCAAGCCACTAGAGAGTTCTCACCTCTACCAAGGCTGGGCGATCGCAAGTTAAGCAGACTCAGCCTCTCTCTCCTCTCGTGTGTGGACTGGAAAGCAGCAGTTCCCCAGGAATCCTCCAGGCCTTCAGCACCAGGTTGAGACTGCTGTGGTATGAGCCTCACGGCCTGAGCGTCTGCTGAGTCTCAGCCTCTCCAGTGTGGCACAGCACACAGTAAGCTTATCTAACCCTGGAGTGTGCATCTTACCCTATCATCATGCCACTCTCCCCACGCCACAAGAAGAACAAAAACAGAGAGAGTGTCACAGAGGAAATGACAACTCGCTAAGTGTTTAACCGGAGATGGGAGGAGGGGGAAACAGGTACAAAGACTGGCTTATACAGTGGCCCAAGTATGGCATGTACGGGGGGTACAGTATGCACACTACATACATCTCTGTTGGGAGCCAGGCATCTCCAGCACCTGCCTGAGGCTCAGGTGTAGTCCTTCACCACGTTGGAAATACTTTCTCCATCCTTCAGGTGCTTCAGCTTCTCGGTAAAACCCATTTAAAATATGTACCAAATAAATGGACACTTGATTTTATTCTTGGGCATTTTTGTTTGTGAGACAATCTCATGTAGCCCAGGCTATCCTGAAACTGGCTGCGTAGCCAAGAATCACCTTTAACCCCTGCTCCTGCTTCTGCCCCTGGAAAGCTGGGATATGTGGTTTATATGGCTCTAGGGACTGAACCAGGATGTTGGTGTACTAGACAAGCGCTCTATCAGTGAGGTACACCCTTGGCCCCTCATCTTGTTTTGTATATTACCATCCAGGATTTCATGACAAACTAGACAAGCACTCTATCAGTGAGGTACACCCTTGGCCCCTCGTTTTGTATATTACCATCCAGGATTTCATGACAAATCCCACCTCCCACCAAACTATAAACTCCTTGAAGACGGGACTGTGGTTCGCATTTGCTCTTCATTTCTTCAGACACCCATTCCTCAAACCCAGTTCTGCTATGTAGGACTCATTGAAGTAATGCTGGCCTGGAATTTCTTGAAGGCCAGGTCCTGAGTACCCATGAACCTAACAGCAGCAGTAGCTTCCTTCCCTCTGCATGCAGTGATGTTTACTCAGGCTGTGGTGCCGCTTAAGTGCTGCTATCTTGCACTTCTGATTTTTGGAGAAGTGATGAGTAATAACTTTACAGGAATTTAGTAAGATTCCCATTTGAAGGCCCTAGCTCTAATCAGCCTTTGAATTTATTGTTAATTAACTTCTCAACCATGGAAAGTTGTTATCTGGGAAGACTTGGACTTAACAAATAAAATAAATCTTTTTTCAGCTTTGCCAAGTGTCAACCTATGACATCAGACAAGCTATGACATCAGACAACCTATGACATCAGACAACCTATGACATCAGACAAGCTGTCTATGTATTTGTAACTAAAGTTTTCTCCACTAAAATGATGGTTTTGTTTTTAAGTGTGTGTGTGTGTGTGTGTGTGTGTGTGTAGACATGTGTATGTGTGAGTATAGGTACCAGAGTTGTCCAAAAGAGGGTGCTGGAATACCCAGAGTTGCAGTTATAGTAAGCTGACTGATATCCGTGTTGGAAACTGAACCTGGGTCCTCGGCAAGAGCAGTATGTACTCTTAACCACTGAGCCATCTTTCCATTCCTGAGTTTTCTCCACTTTTAACACTAGAATAACGGGCCGGGGAGATGTACCAGCAGGTAAGAGCACTTGCTGTTCAATTTCTCAACAACCACGTAAGAAGTTAGATGTGGCCTCTCAAACCTGTAACCCCAGTTGATTGGGAGCAGAGCTCAGTGGCTGCCAGCCTAGCTCCATGTTCATTGAGAAGCTGTCTCAAGGGACTACAGCAGGAAGTGAACAGGCCACCCAGAGCCTTCCTCTTGCCTTTACACAGAATGCACAGCACACACATATACATATACCATGCACATATCTACGATACAGTAAATAAATAAACAGCTGAGATAATAACAGCTAATGATGCTTTTGGATTATAAGGATTAAATGTGGGATAGATATGAAATTAATTGGTAATATGTGAGCCATCAATTAAAAATCAGAATTTTAATCCTTTTACAGACTAAAGTGATCTAGTTTTATTCCTGGCATTCAGGATCCCTATGCAAAATTTACTGAGAGGTAAATCTGAAAAGTTCTTTCAAGGCACTGAAGTTCATTCACCCATCAGTGTGGACCTAGGAGATCAGCTGGGCACCTTTCAAGCAGCTCACACGTGTCAGAATGGCCATGTCTGCATAATTATCAGGTCACCAGGGAGGTGGGGGACAAGGTGTCCTGTCATCCAGCTGTCCTTGCGGCATAACATCAGCTTAAGGAGTTGACTAGACCAACCCTGGAACACAAATTAGCTTTGACGGAATTCTACGTTCTAGGCTGCCTTGAGAAACAGGAAGGGAACTGCTTGAATTTGTTATAAGAAGGTGGGTAACAGCACAAACATACAAGGGGACCCCAAAATTACTCCAAAAGAGAAGGGGAGGGAAAATTACGGAGAGAAACAGTTGTTTGTAATAGCAGACACCACAGAGCTCTGACCTCAGAGCCTATAGCTATACAAGGTGGTAGTACAGCTTGAGAAACTCATCTACCCTCTCTGAGCTTCTGTAAAGTGAAAATAATAATACTTAAGTTTTGCTTTTATTGAAGGATTATATGAAAAATTTTACAAACAGAAGAATGCTCTTTGATTATGAAATAATTATGAATTCACCTATCTGATGTTCAGACACCTGCATGGTATGTGTATCCCTGGGCCTCCCCAGAGTTATTAATGAAGGTACGTGCCCTGCAAGGTGCAGGCCAGAGGAGGAAATCCTCTCCCCCATCCCTGAGGTACAGGAGGTGGGGCCTAGTCTGGCTGGCATTTCTGCGTGTATTTATTTATAGGGCACGCATGAACACATGCATGTGGAAGTCAGAGCAGGACTCTCCTCCTGCCATATGGGTTTCCAGCAATTGAACTCAGGTTTCAGGTTTGGTGGCAAGTGTCCTCACCTGTAGAGCCATCACGGGTGGCCTGAAGCCTGGCTTTTTTATGTAGATGATGGAGATCTGGACTCAAGCCCTTATGCTTGCACAGTGAGCACACTTAACCCACTGAATAACCCCAGCCTACTACATAGTGGTTAAAAAAAAAAAAAGACAGTCTCAACTATGGTAGCCATGGCCGGTATGGAACTTGCTACATAGACCAGGCTGGATAGCCTTGAACTCACCGAGATCCCCATGCTTAAAAGAAATCCCACACTAGCTCAGAATTGAGTATAATAAAGGGCTATTTATTTGGGGATAGACTCAGAAATCACAGTCCTCTGCCTGAACAGTGAACAGCACTTTGAAAAAACCAAACAACAACAAAGTTGGAACCATCTTGAGCAGCTGGTACCCAAAACAGGTCTTATAGTAGCGCTATCAGCATCATGATGTCATATCCACCAGGTGGAGTTGTTGTGGGGCCCCATCTTCTTCCTGGAAACTTCAAAGATTACTGCAGGAAAATTCATTGTTCATTGTGGAAAACTTAAACATTATTTATACAGACGTTTATTCAATGAAAGGTACAATAGAGATAAAAATAGGTATGAAGAAAAGTAAAATCTTTCTGAATTCTTTTTTCTTTCTGTCCCATACCAGATGGCTCCTGATGAGACAGAAACTCTGAAATTTTAACAACATGCATGAATTTAGAGAAGGACAGAGCCGTTGTCTAACTCCAAAGCCAGCTTTGATTTTTAAGTGGATCATGACTATAATTCTATTTAGTATTCAGAGATTCTTACCCTCAGATGACATGTCCTCACAAGTGATAATTCTCTTTGCTTGGTGATCCTATCTGGATAATTATCTTTTCCTCTTTAGGCATCTATATGTCCACGGTCTCTTGACTTTTTGAAAATGAGTATTTTACTGCAGAGACAAGAACAGAACCCTGCCCCAACCCTTATGAGGTTCCCTTACCACCTGATTGGTTGTCACCTCTGTGGATGAGCTGTCATTTCTCTTTCTCAAGAGATTTCTCTTTTTCAAACTGAATATTAATTTTGATGGTATCCATAACTTTTCTTCTCCTGTTGAAATAAGAGCAAAACCCCTTCCCCAATGTAATACATCTCCTGGCTTCTATTATGAGGTCAACACATCCTTGAAACACACCAGCTGATTTAATTCAGAAGACTTTTCTGTTATCCAGTGTCTGTCTGCTGCTGTTGTTCCTTTCTCATTAGCGTTAAGAAAATTCAAGGTCAATAGAGCATTATGTAGTCTATTTCTGGGGGGTATTTTCTATTCCTTTCTGTTTATTTAACATATCCCTTATAGTTCAATTTGATTCTCTATAACTGCCTGACCTGTAGGATTGTATGGTATACCTGTAATATGCTTTATATTATAATAAGCAAAAAAGTGTTTCATTTTCTTAGAGACATATGCTGGACCATTATCTGACTTTATTTTTGCAGGTATACCAATGGTGGCCATAATTTCTAATAAATATGTGATTACTGAAACAGCCTTTTCTGAGCTCAAAGCAGTTGCCCATTGAAAACCTGAATAAGTGTCAATGGTGTGATGTACATATTTTAATTTTCCAAATTCTGCAAAGTGGAACACATCCATCTGCCAGATTTCATTCCTTTGATTACCCCTTGGGTTAGTCCCTGCAGGTAGCAGTGTTTGGTTATAGAAAGAGCAAGTAGGACATCTCTTTATAATCTCCTTAGCTTGTTGCTGTGTAATAGAAAACTCTTTCTTTAAACCTTTTTATTGACATGATGTTTCTTATGGAATTCTGAGACCTTCAACACACTTCCAATCAGTAATCAATCAATTTCTGCATTACCTTGTGCTAGAGAACCTGACAGACCCATATGGGATCAGATGTGTATTATGTATATGGGACAAAGCCTATTCCTGATTATATCTTGAACCTGCATCAATAATGAAGTCAATTCTGTATCATCTGGTATAAATTCAGCAGTTTCAATATGAAAGACAACTCTCTCTGCATATTGTGAATCAGTAACTATATTAAGAGGTTCTTTAAAATCCCTTAGCACCATGAGAATAGCATATAATTCTGCCTTTTGGGCAGAATTATAAGGGCTTTGTTCCACCTTACTTAAATCTTCTGATTTATAACCTACCTTTCCTGATTTATTTGCATCAGTATAGAATATACGGACTCCAGTTATTGGTGTGTCCCATACAATGCGTGGAAGGATCCAAGTAGTTCTCTTTATAAGGTTAATTCTGTCAATTTTGGGATAATTGCTATTAATCTCTCCTAAAAAATTAGCACAAGCTCTTTGCCAAGGTTCATTGTCTTTCCATATTTTTTTTAATTTCATCAGTTGTAAAAGGCACTATAATCTCTGCTGGGTCTATACCTGCTAGTTGATAAAGTCTTAATTTTTCTTTTATAATTAATTCAGAGAATTTTTCCACATAAATTTTTATATGGTTTATGTGGTAAAAAGATCTATTCTAAGATAATATCTTCCCTTTGCATAAAATTCTTGTAGGGGAAATTCTGAAAGGCAATATGACTAGAATATAATTAAGATTTGGAGTCACCCTTTTTTACATGTGCTTCCAGTAATTTTTCTTCAACAGCAATCAATTCTTTTTTCACTTCAGCTGTTAATTCTCTGGGACTTTTTAAGTCTATGTCACCATCTAAGGTTTTGTTTAAATGAATTATTAGATCAGGTGTTATCCCAACAGCTGGTCGTAGACTGGAAATGTCTCCTAACAATCTTTGAAAGT
Organism: Ondatra zibethicus; assembly: GCA_004026605.1. Classification (NCBI taxonomy): domain Eukaryota; kingdom Metazoa; phylum Chordata; class Mammalia; order Rodentia; family Cricetidae; genus Ondatra; species Ondatra zibethicus. Next base: position 55,094 of record PVIU01001096.1, on the reverse strand, counting down.
AATTCAGAGTCGACAATTGGTCTCTCCTAATTTGTGCCTTTTGTGTTCTAATTTTCTGTAAACCTATTTTATAACCTAGGTAATTAACAGAATCTCCTCTGTATTTTTTCAGGAGCAATTTGTAATCCCCATTTTGGCAAAACTGTCTTTACTTCTTCAAACATTCTTTCTTAAGTATCTATGTTTGAATCAGATAGCAAAATGTCATCCATGTAATGGTAAATTATGGATTTAGGAATTTTTTTTACATATTATTTCCAATGGTTGACTTACAAAGTATTGGCATACGGTAGGGCTATTGAGCATTCCCTGTGGAAGGATGATCCACTGGTATCTCCTAGTAAGCTGAGAATTATTATAAGTAGGCATTGTAAAGGCAAATTTTTCTCTATTCTTTTCTTGTAAAGGTATAGTGAAGAAACAATCTTTTAAATCAATAACTATAAGAGGCCATTATTTTGGTAACAGAGAAGGCAGAGGAATTCCAGATTGTAGAGGGCTCATAGCTTGAATTACCTTGTTGACAGCTCTTAGATCTGTCACCATTCTCCATTTACCAGATTTCTTTTTAACAACAAATATAGGAGATTTCCAAGGGCTGGTTGATTCTTCAATATGGTGAGCATCCAGTTGCTCCTGTACCAGCTGTTTTAAAGCCTGCAGTTTGTCTTCTGTTAATGGCCACTGTTTAACCCATTTTGGTTTCTCAGTTAACCATTTTAAAGGTAGGGCTGTTGGTAATCTAAAGGTTTGCCAGTTGCTTTATGGTCTTGTACAGCTGAATAGCTGGTGACCTTTGTGTATAGTACCTTATAATATCCTTCCCAGAATTATGAGTTTCTGGGACTGCAGGAATGTTAATCTGGGTATTCCTTTGCTGCAGCAGGTCGACCCCTTAAATTCACTATGTTATTAGCCACATACACCCTCAGCCTTCCTCTCTGTCCTTTTGGCCCTATTCAACCCATCTCATGCTTAGTTTCACTTGAGATAGGGTTCCAATTCCTAGTAATTGAACATCTGCCTCTTGAAGAGGCCAATCTGGATGCCAAGATTCTGTAGTAATGATATTCACGTCTGCTCCCATGTCTATCAAACCCACAATTACAATGCCATTTATACACACTCTTAGCTTTGGTCTTTGATCATTTATAGAAGTCTGCCAGAATATACATTTCCTATTTCCTATTGGAATTTTTGATTTATCCTCCATGTTTATTCCATCCTCCAGAACAGTATGGTCTTTTACAGAAGGCTTTGGATTTTTAAAATTTTTCTAGTGAAACATGTCCTCCACAATGACTGGGAATGACTGGATCACTTTTGACTTGGGGCCTACAAGAGCCCCCCCCAGGGGTTTCCTAATGGTATCGGGTTGCTTTGTCTGTCTTTTGTTGATCTGCATTCATTGGTCCAATGTTGGCCTTTACCACACCTTCTACATATACCTGAAGGCTGAGTCCACCTATTATTGCCATTCCCAGAGCAGATGTTATTCCTAGGAATTCCTTGTCTACAATCCCTTCTCAGATGTCCTGTTCTATAACAATTAAAACATTTGGCATTTTGATGTCTCCTCATTCCTTTGGAAATTGCTTCTCCTGCCCAGGATTCAGTATTATAGTTAAATGTCTCAATATTCATTGTATGCAGGATCCATTCATCCATTGGTGCTGATCTAACCTTTAAAGGCCCAAGTATCTTTTTGCATACCAAGCTGGCATGTTCAAAACCCAGAGATTCAATAAGTACTCGTTTTGCATATGGGTCTGTTACTCCTATTTGTACAGCCTTAGTTAATCTTTGTAAAAAGTCAGTAAAGGGTTTTCTCTGGCCCTGTTTAACCCTGGTATATGATTCAATTCATTTTCCTAGTTTTTGAATCCTGTTCCAAGTATTTAAGGCTGCTTTGTCGCATAGGGACAAGATTTGTTCATCATAAAGAGCTTGAGCCTATTGGTCAGCAAAAGTGCCCTCACCAAGAATTTGATCTTGGGAAGTCTCAAGTTCTTTTGCTTTTCCCTGTTGTTCTAAAATTTTAGCATCTTCCCTGAAATAACATTTAAACATCAGTTGAGGCCCATCATCAAGGACTGCTGAAACTAACTGAAGCCAGTTGGTGGTGTAGCTTTAATGCTAGAAGCCCATGTCTTTACCATCTCCCTAACAAATGCAGAATGCAAGCCATAAGTTACTATTGCTTGCTTAATTTCTTTCAGATAATTCAGTCCTATAGGTATCCATCTACCTTCTTTGGATCCTTTTGAGCCTGTAGAAGTTGATGCTTTGTCAGAGTAGATTACAGGGTAGGAAGCTAAAACCTGGAGTAAGTCATCTCTGACAGCTATGTTTAATCCTGTCCTTGTACCTTTTGCCCCTGCTCATCAGCTCCAATAATTTCCAAAAATCACTTCAAATCTTTTTACTACTGTGTTTTGTAAAACCTGAATTTCCTAGCCTGTATATATCTCTAGTGATTTCATTGAGGCACCTAGCCTCTGGTTCTCACTCTGCACATGTGATTCCAAGGTCTGAAATTTTTCCTTTAAAGATAACATCCCATCTTTGGATATTATTTTGATAGCATGCAGATTGCCATCCTGGAGAGATACTCTATCTGCTAACCTATCATAATTTTTTAAACAAATTTTGATTGTCAAATTCAACAGTATGAATTCTTTCAAATAATTTCTCAGTATCCTTTGACATGGATTAAATTTTGTCTGTAAAATCAATGTTGCCCTTTTCAATAGTATTAATTTTTTTCAGATAACTCTTGATTTTTGATGGTATTAATCCTGTCAGCTAGCTGTTCATCATTAGTCTGTAAAGATTTATCATTTCTAAAAGTGCCTCATTCTTGGCTCTGTTATCAAACCATTTTCTTAAGGATATAATATGAAGTAAAAAGCTGAGTCCCAATATCCAATAAATGGATGTATCACCATAACCATATAAGCCTTGCAGAATACAATCCATAGTATTAGCAAAAAACTTACTAAAATTCTTTATGGCAATATTGTCTCCAAGAATATAACTTTCAAGTTTATTGATTTGTTAATAAAATATTTACCTGGTATGAGGTCCAGTAAATTGTTTTGGTGTAATAATCTTTATTGTTCAGCAGCTGTTGTGGTTGCAGAGTCATGACTAGCGGCGGTGCAACCAGTGGCGCTATGAATGGTCCTGAGCTGCTTTGGTTTCCCAAGTGGTGCTGGTTAAATACTGAGAAATATGATTTGCCTGACAAATTAAAAGCAACTAAATCAACTCTGTATGTGGAGCAAGAAGCCCAGAACTCACAGGCAGGGAGCACAAACTGGAAGCTGTGCAAGTAGCCATGAGGCAGGGAACGTGGAGGGGGAGTGCATGAGCTTGGGAGATTTCCAAGTCGCCACAGGCAGTTAGCTCCGCTATGGTGGGGTTTTTACAAAAAACCACTTAGGTAAAAGCAAGCCAAGCAGGCGGGGTGGGAAACGTTCTGGGCTATGGACCGGCTAGGCCTTTAATCCTGTCCACCCAGTAGGTGTGGAATTCAAATCCACGTGGGGCACCAGATGAAGACGGACGCTTAAAAGAAATCCCACACTAGCTCAGAACTGAACATAATAGAGGGCTAGTTATTTAGGGGTAGACTCACAAGTCACAGTCCTCTGCTTGAACGGGGAACAGCAACCGAATCCCACAGCCAGAAGAGAGACCTGAAGCACACTTTACATCGGCATATATAGTATAAGAGCCCACGCCCATGTGGGTGGGTAACTTCAAGCCTGCCGGCTGAAGGAATTCCTACAGCATGCCTCTGCCTCCCACGTGCTGGGACTCACAGTGTGTACAATCATGACACCCTCACATGGCTTTTTATAATACCTGTCATACATGACTGCTGCCACACAGCTCAGAGAGACAGTAAGAGCTTCTGGGCCCCAGCAGCCTGGACACCGGCAGCTTGCAGCTCATCTAAGACCTGCCCAGGAGTCTGACAGCTTTGCTCTACCTAGTCCAAAGCATGGGCCCACGCTTACATTAAAGCCCCATGGACCACTGCCGTGGGGGTAACAGACCCCCGTACCCCTCATTGTCCACCCACCCTGCTGACACAGAATCACCTGGAAACTCTGGCTTGGCCTGGACCCGTGTTTCTACAGTGCTCCTTTTCTTGCATTTGTTTCCAGGGGGGACCTTTTGGCATTTGCTCTCTGGCTGCGTCCTTACTCCCTTGTGTAATCAGGCCCTGGTGGCCATACTTTGATGAATGGGCTTCTTCAGGCAAGCCGGCAGTGACTAAAGCCCTGCCAGCTGTGTGGCCTCAGCTTGCACCGCACTCCCACAGGATGAGCCCATGTGTCACAGCACTGGGCAGCAGTTCCTGGAGGCAGTAAGCCCTTTGCTCAAGCCATGGCCTGTCAAGTGGTTATAATTTCATTTGGCTGCTAATTGGTTGGCCTGTTGCATCACACTGCCCTGACCCCTCCTTTATAGTAGATTTTTCTCAGGAATACTTGTGTGAGGATGAAGCTATCTCAGAATGACTGATGTGAATGATTAAAACAAGGCTGCACGTTTTAGCAGGGAACATCTGTCCTTTTGCTGGTCCAGAGGAGGAGGGACCAATGCAGTAGCCTGTGACGCCAGCCCCTGAGCCTTGGTGGAGAGCAGGGCCAGTCTTATTTTTAAATTTACTTTAAATTAACATGTACATGTGTATGTATATGTGAGAGAGAGAGAGACAGGAAGAGACAGAAAGAGAGAGAGAGAATGAACAACTTGCAAAATCCAGGGTTGAACTCAGGTCCCCAGGCTTGGCAGCGAACTCCTTTACCTGCTTAGCTATCTTGCTTGTCTTCATTTAACATGTTAAGAATACTTGTTTATTTTTATTTTATGCGCATGAATGTTTACTTGCATGTATGTAATTATATACACCATATGTGGATAGTGCCCACAGAAGGCAGAGGAGGTAATAACATACCTTTGAACAGGAATTAGAGACAGTTGTGAGCTGGGAACCGAGCCCAGGACCTAGGAGCTGTCTCTCCAGTTCCCATTCCACACTTTTTTAACTGAACACATGTTGTGTGCCAAGCACTGGGTACATTGATCAATACAGACACAAGCTTGGCCCTCATAAGGCAGATCTTGTGTGGTGAGAGTGGGTGTGTCACAAACTATTGTCGGAAAGAGACAGGGAGAAGAACCTGACCTCAGGGACACTTCTCAGTACCCACACAGCACCCAGCTGAGCAGGTACTGACTCCTCGGGGTCAGGTTTGACTCTCACATCCCAGACATATGTGATCAGGACTACTATATAGAAAGAGCCCCTAGAATCACCCCAAATCTTTGGTTTTGGAGACAGGGTTACTCTGTGAAACAGTCCTGGCTGTCCTAGAAATCACTATGTAGACCAGGCTGGCCTCGAACTCACAGAGATCCACCTCTGCCTCCCAAGTGCTGAGGTTAAAGGCGTGTGCCACTGTAGCCCGGCTTCACTCCCAAACCTTAGTGGCAGCTGTGTCCCAGTGAGCTAGAGTTCAGCCTGTTGCCCAGGTGAACTCCATCTCCTTTGCCAGAACATCCTGTCTGCCAGGGCATTTTCTCCTCTGTCTCTCCAGTCTTGACTGTAAAACCAGCTATTGCAGTCTGCACTGTCCAGAGGGATGGTCAGTCGGAAGACAGACCTGGCAGCCTGGCCTGTGTCAGAGGGGCAAGGAGCAGCACCCCACCCTCGGTTAGAACAAGGACGGTCCTCTCAACCATTGCCTTATGTCCCCTGGGGGAGAATCACCTTCAAGAATCTTTTGTCTTTTTTCAGTCACCCGGTTTCTTTGATTGAGACACACTCTGAATTTGTTATTTGTTGTTGTTGATGGTGGTATTTTCTTTGTTTGAGGCAGGTTTTCCTGTGGCTCAGGCTGGCCTTGAACCCATATAGTTGAGGATAATCTTGAACTCCTCATCCTCCTGCCTCCACCTCCCAAGTGGGGATTATAGGCAGGTGCTATCATGCCTGGTTCTATTGCAGTGCTCGGGATTGAGAGCCTAGGGCTTGATTCATGCTGGGCAAGCACTCTGACAGCTGATTGGTACTCATCACTTGTCACCTGAACACAGGGAGAGCTGGAGTCTAGTGATGCCCGTGTTCGTATCCTGGACGCTGCTTGGCCCTGCCCACATTGCGTTGCGCAGCTTTCTGCCTTTTGTTTCAGCAAAGCCCACCTGCCCATCATTGCCTGACCACTTTTCATATTGCATCCTGGGGCTTTGCTGGGTTTGCATTCTTGTCTGGATGTGTTTTCCCTGGTTTGCCAGTTCACTGTCATTGACCAAGCTGGGTGACTGTGGATGGCATCGCCCTTTCTACCTCTGATGTGTCTCAGAGGACCCACAGCTCTGTGGTTTTGGAGTGCAAGCAGCTGGGTATAGACCTCTTCCAATTGACTCTATGGTCTTTAGAGCCTGGAAAAGTGTATGGTATACAGTAGGTGCTTAATCATGATTTAAAAGTGAAAAGTGAGAAGGTCACAAAAGAGAAGACAAAGATGGAGAGCCAGCCCAGGGTCAGAGGAAGAAGGGATGGGGCTGACGTCTTGTTACAATGCAGGAAGAGATGGTTGAGTTGCTTCCCCTTTATTCCTTTCTCTTCTAGCTAATACTTCAGTTGCCTCAGCCCTTGTTCCCACATCAGTCTCATTTCCATCCTTTTAATCATCTTGTCCTTCACGACCCTTATTGGTGAGGCCAGGCTTTTCCTGATGAGGGGGCAGGTGGGAAACATTGCCTGGAGAGGGCCCTGCTAAGTCATCTGTTCTGACATCTAAGAGATGCTGCACCTTGTCAGATATGATGGGCTTTGGGGGAGCCACGCTGAGCACCCACAATTTCTAGCTCCTCTGTTTACAACAGTTCCTTCCTGGCTGATAGAAGCCCTCCACTGGATCAAACTTGTACTACCCGTTTGTTCTCACCAGCCAACTGCAGCCCACCCCATCTCTCCAGAGGAGGCTTCTTGGACCAGTTCCTGGTTTCTCTCATGCTTCAGTGGCCCAGCACATTCCTGCTATGTTCTCTGAGGCCTTTGTCTTCTGACCTGGCGGTTTGTGCGTCAACCAGTTAATCAGATGTCATTGAGGGGCAGGAACTGTTGTGACTGAAGGAGATTCAAGAAAACAAGGCAGGGCCCCGTGCTTAGAGTGTGCTCATGGGTGGGATGGGCAGGTTAGTGAAGAAGTTTGCATATTGGACATCATCTTACAGCTTCAAGACCTGCGTGGAACCTGTTATATCGCAAGGGCAATCAGCAACACCTCAAGGCCTCACTGCATCGCCTGTACCTTTTCTGCCTTCCCATGCTACCCGAGTCCAGGGAGTAAACTGCTTGGGAAGAATTTGGTGACCTTAATACTTGGCCACATGCAGATCTCCCTTGGTGACAGCTGGTCCAGGACCATGGACTTAAGAGTTGTTGGAGACTGAATTCAGGGTCTGACCCACCCACACTCAGAGCCTGGTAATGCCATAGCTTGAGCCTTGGGGAAATTGCCACAGTTTGCCTCAGCTTCTCTACTGTCAAGTAGGACACAAGTACCTGGCTCATGTGCTAGCCGAGAATCAACCGGCGCCCACCCTTCAAGAGAAACAGCAAGAGGGTTGATCACAAAGGAGAGAACGGGAGCCAGAAAGGCAGGCAGTAAGGCAGAAAGGCTAGTGGCACTGACTGGAATCGAGAAGGCCAACAGTGTGTTCTGCGGCACTTGCTGTGTGCTGGCCCTCTGCTCAAAGCCTCATTCCTCCCAAATTACAGTGCGAGAGAGCCTAAAGGGATTAAAGAATCTGTCTGACATTGCTCAAAGCCAGGATTTGAACCCTAACTCCCGGCTACCAAACCCTGCCCCATCCCTCTCTGGTGCTGCCAATGAGGGCTGAAAAGTCAGGATCTGTCCCAGCAGGGCCTGAAGTATAGCACCTGCGCTACGGGAGGGAGGGTAGGTGAGCCGGGAACTAGGCCGGAGATTTAAAAACCCACGCTACGGGAGGGTACGTGAGCCAGGAACTAGGCTGGAGATTTAAAAACACACGCACACAGAGACATGGGGACACAGGTCATCCTTGAAACAAGAATGCCACCTTTATTGTGCTCCAGGAAAGCTTATATAGGGATCCTTAACTGATAGCCACGCCCCAGCTCTTGGGATTTCCAGCTGTAAAGCCCACCGGGAACCACTCTCCTGCCATCAGGAACTCATGAGGGTCTCGTGCTCAGAGCAGCTGCAGGCACAGGGCAACAAGTTCACTCCAGCAGGCAAAGGGTCCAAGGCAGGTAAAGAAAGTCAAGGGATCAAGGGTCTGCAGCCCCCAACACTGAGGCAGACAGAGATCCTCTTCCTATGAACTCTCTGTGGCTCCACACCAACCTCTGTAAAATGCTGATGAGCTGCCAGCTCCAAACAGCTATGATCATGTGACTGGTGGCCCTCCTCATTCTCTAGAACTCAGCAGGAAACACTAAGAACTGGGAATGCCTCTGTCCCTTCAGCTGAACTGTTGGGACAGTTCCATGATAAGTGGGCTATGAGGAAGAAATTTGTAAGACTTATCCATGTGGGAGGAGCATGAGGGACAGCGGTCAGGCTGATGCCCCCCACCATGCTGTCCTGGGTCTGACTTCCTCCCTCATGCCAGACCTGAGACCAAGCATAGGTGGGGACAGGCGGAGGAGGGGAAGCTGTGACCAGCTGGGGAGAAAGAATTTGCTTAAATTTCACACTAAACATGAGGGGTCCAGAATTACCTTTTTGTTTGCCACCTTGTATCCCAGAGGCTAGAGCTTGCCCTCCCCAGGATGGGTCAGCCAACAGATATTTCAGAACCTGGGGGAAATTTCTTGTTCTGCCTTTGAGTCAGAAGATGATGAGAGAGAGAGAGAGAGAGAGAGAGAGAGAGAGAGAGAGAGAGAGAGAGAGATCCAGTTAAATGCATCAGTTCTTCTGAGATTGGGATCGTTCTTTTCTCTTAATTAACACAATTTTCATAAGAAAAAATGTAGTCTGAAGTATTAGTCATAGACTTGGCCACTGAGAAGAGCCCTGTGGGAAACACCTTCAAGGAGTAGCTAGCCATCTCTTGAGAAATATCTGCTACTCTCCACGCAAGGCTGGGCCCTCCTGCTGTGGTGTGCAGGTAGTGTGAGTGTTAGGGATCTGACAGGTACTTTAAATGGACACAAGATTGTATACGGAGACTGCGCTTTCATTTCCTGACCTCCCAGTCCCAAATAATCACACAAAACTATATTCATTACAACACTGTTTGTCTGTTGGATCAGACATATTTCTAGCTCACTCTTATATCGTAACCCATCTTGAGGCTGTGGCTTACCTGGTAAGGTTCTGGGATCTTTCTCCTTTGGCAGCTACATGGTGTCTCCATGACTCTGCCTTCTTTCTCCCTGCATTCAGTTTAGTTTTCCTGCCTAGCTCTATTATGCCCTACAATAGGCCAAAGCAGATCCTCCCCCCCCCTTTAAGCTTTTTATTTTTTCAGGTATTTGGTCAAGCACATTGACATAACCAACACAGTGTTGTAATTTACCAGTTTAGTCTTGAGTGGGCTTACATTTATTTTGTTATTGATTTTTATTGAGCTCTACATTTTTCTCTGCTTCCCTCCCTGCCGCTCCCCTCCCCTTCAACCCTCTCCCAAGATCCCCATGTTCCCAATTTACTCAGGAGATCTTGTCCTTTTCTACTTCCCATGTAGATTAGATCCATATATGTCTCTCTTAGGATCCTCATTGTTGTCTAGGTTCTCTGGGATTGTGATTTATAGGCTGGTTTTCTTTGCTTTGTGTTTAAAAGCCACTTATGAGTGAGTACATGTGATAATTGTCTTTCTGGGTCTGGGTTATCTCACTCAAAATGATGTTTTCTAGCTCCATTCATTTGCCTGCAAAATTCAAGCTGTCGGGTTTTTTTTTCTGCTGTGTAGTACTCCATTGTGTAAATGTACCACATTTTCCTTATCCGTTCTTCAGTTAAGGGGCATTTAGGTTGTTTCCAGGTTCTGGCTATGACAAACAATGCTGCTATGAACATAGTTGAGCACATGTCCTTGTGGCACGGTTGAGCATCCTTTGGATATATACCCAAAAGTGGTATTGCTGGGTCTTGAGGAAGGTTGTTTCCTAATTTTCTGAGAAATTGCAAAGCAGATTCTTTATTAATCAATGGTAACCAATGGAAATAAAACATATTCACAGCATACAGAGGGGAATCCCACCTCACAAAATGGACCGGGTGAGAGCTGAAGGGAAGCACTGAGCAACAGCGTGGGGTCTATGACGCGCTCCCCTCTCAGAAGAAAACATCCTAGTGTCTCATTACTCTAATCATAGATCCATCATGTTGTTACTTCAGGACCCGAACCATAATTAGAAGCAACACATTGGAAGAGGATGTAAACTAGAGACATGCATGCTGGGCTGGAGAGGGCTCCCTGGTAAAGAGCAGGTTCTGCTCATATTGGTCACGTTTGTGTTGCTTTGATAAGCTATCCTGACAAAAGGACTCAAGGAAGCTGGGGTTCTTCTAGCTGACCACATTTGTTAGAAGTGATGCTGCATTTAACTTCTGCCATGTTGTTCTGAAAGCACCCCTTAAATATGCTATCAGAACATGAAGGTCAATGAAGAGAACTGAGGCATCCCAGTCAACAGCTAGCATCAAGCATAAGATGCCAACAAGGCCCCCAGGTATTCCCCAGCCCAGCTGCCAGCTCAGGAAAACATAAGTAATGCACAGAGGAGCCCCGTCAACTACAGTCAAGGGAAATAACGAAACACCATCTTCAGCCCCTCGTTCCATTATGCAAGAGTGACAGGTCCCCCCAAATCCCGCTGTACCCACTAAAACTGAAACTACAAAGCCAGTAAGCTGAAAAGATGAAGAAGGTTTGTATGCTAGCACTGAGTAGGATAGACGGGGGGTAAGGGAACAGCTACTGACTACAGCTGAGGAAGGTATTGCTTCTGAGAGGGAAGTGATGAGACACCCTGGGTTTGATTGACCCCTAGCACCTCATAGACCCAGCTTGGTGGTGCACATCTTCAGTCCCAGCATTCCAGAGGGGAGGGCAGGAAGATCATAAGTACATCATCATTCCAGACTACATAGTGAGTTTAAGGCCAACCTGGGATACATGAGAACTTGTCTCAAAATAATAAAAAACAAACCACATACACACATGTATACATACATGTAAATGAATGAAACAAAAACAATTTTATGCTAAAGTCTCTAGAACTAAATTGCTGGGTTTAATGTCTGTGTTCAGTGATAGCAGAGCCTGAGTCACTGAACTGGCTGAGCAATAGTTTATCTGTCTTACCCAAGCAATATGAAGATTAAATATAATTTCTGTTCAGGCGCTAGCACAGAATAGGTACCCTATAAATCATAGGCATTGTGACTGTTAAGATTTGTGAGAAGTTCAGTGGGGAGTCAGAATGTATTCCACTGTCCTAGGTTTGGAAGGAATCAAGACAGCCTGACAAAGAGGGGAAAGAAGCAGGGCAGAGAGCTGGGTTAAATGCCACCCTGTGTGGTCAGTAAGTTCCAGTGTTGCTAAGCTGGAGACGTTCTGTGGGTTCCTGCCCCTCCTTCCATATTTCAGTTATTACTTGGCTTTTAGGGTGGGTTACCAGAAGCTGGGTCATAGCAGAGTGACTTTTCACACAAAGGCCTAATTCATTCCCAAACATGCCTCCAGGTTTTCTTCCAACACAATCACCCCAAACAACAAGCTGCCCCATGCATGGGGCGCAGGAGCAGCCTGGGCATGGTCATCGCGTGCAGAATCCTGCTTCAGGCCAATCTGGGGGCTGGAGTAAGGTAGAGAGGTCCTGTCCTGACCTCCCACAGGCCTGGGCTCTGAGCAGCCCACTATGATTCTGCACCCCACAAGCTAGCCTCTGTGGGGCCCAAGGCTGAGTGCGGAGCTTCTGGTCTAAATGAGTACATAGGTGTTCACCAAGTGGACTGAATGGGAGAAGTCTCTAGATGCTAGCCACAGTTCTTGAGATGAGACTTAAGCTAAACTTTGTCTTTTCTACATGTTTCCAGTTGTCCACAATGACCACCTGTTCCCTTTGTAATTTTGGTTAAGAACAGCAATGTAATCAGGCATGGTATAGCACACACCTTTAATCCTGGCACTAGGTAGAGACAGGCAAATTTCTGTGAGTTCAAGGCCAGGCTGGTCTACTTAGTTCCAGAATAATCAGGGCTGTGTAGAGAGACCCAGAATCATGAAGATGATGATGCTGGCATGACCAAAAGGTACAGAATCCATGAAAGAAAGGAAACTCCCAGGGCTCTGTAACACGAAGGCTGCTTGTTCATCCAGCTGCCCAGTTCCCAGTTGCCTGGCTAACTTACACCCAAAATAATCACACAGAAACAGTATCAATTAAATTACTGCTTGGCCCATTAGCTCTAACTTCTTATTGGCTAACTCTTACATCTTTATTTAACCCATCTCCATTAATCTGTACATCACCACGAGGTCATGGCCTACCAGCAAAGTTTCAGCACGTCTCTCTCTGGCTGTGGTGGCTCCATGGCATCTTGCTCTGACTCCACCCTTCTCCCTCCCAGCATTCAGTTCCTTCTTCCCCACCTACCTAAGCTCTGCCCTGTCAACAGACCAAGGCAGTTTCTTTAGTCATTAACCAAGAAAAGCAACACAACAGAAGGACCTCCCACACCATTTCCCCTTTTCTGTTTAAACAAAAAGGAAGGCTTTAACTTTAACATAATAAAATTACATATAACAAAATAGTTACCAAGCAAGAATTACAGTTACAATATTTATATCTATCTTTTATCATAACTAAGGAAAACTATATAATATAGTTTTCTATATATAATATAGATAATGACTATCTATTCTTCAACTCCATCAAAGACTCCAGAAGGATATAATATTACCTAAGTAAACAGGAAGTACATTGTAATCAATTTCCAAAACTCTAGAATTGACAGAGACATCTCATTGCCTGGACAGTCACCCAAAGTTTTTCTGTACCACTGGGGCATCCATCTTCAGCCCACAGGCCCATATTATCCATCAGACTTTTCTAGGAAGCAGGAAATTTCAAAGACAGTTCCACCTATATTGGCAGTTTGTACATCACATTTTTTTGTGTATGTGTTCTGCAGAATGTCTAGCATACTCTTTCATGAAGCAGGAACCCCGAAGGATCGTCTCACGTTTAGGCAAGTTTAGCAGTCATTTCTCTGTGGGTTCTGCATGTCCAGATTTTACAGCATACCATAAAGCAGTCCAGGCAAGAGCAGTTTCTTGCCCAAATGGCTAACGAGCCTCTCGGATGCCCATCTTCCTCTCGATGTAATTGGTGATGCCAGGAGCAGATGTGTCTCATTGTCATGATAAGTTCTAAGTTATTAAACATTTTAAATGTCATATTCTGAAGGTCTCTGAAAGATTTGAAGAATACCTAACTGAAATATATCTCTATACATCTAGAAAATCTAATATGACTACAAGCTTAACTATTACAGATGAGTATCTATTAACTTATATTTCTTAATTATATATTACATTTTTAAATGAGCTAAACAAACACAATACCTTAATCAAGATCAGAAATACATATACATATAACAAAATTGACCTCAAATTTGTATCAATAAACCAAGCTCATACCAATGCAAATTATTCATATCTATATCATATCCCCTTTTAAATGTAAACAAACATTTACAGACGATATTTAGGAATATGGGCATAGATTTGTTCATTTTGCTTCCTGCTGTTTGGGGGTGCTGTTAATAGGTCTTTTATAGTATATCCTATATGCTAGGTTCATCTCAGTCAGCAGTTGGGTGAAGTAATTTTTTGAGGGCGTTCACAGCAACCTTTCAGGGGTCTTGTTCCATGAAACCATATTGGTCTAGAAGCAATCCATGGGTTCTCATCTTTTGTGAAAACAAAAGAAGAACCTCTTTTCCAAAGCACCATATCCTTAGACCCTGAAGTCTGAATACCTGAATATTCTGAAGTCAAGATATATAATATAATATATATTTATACATATACATGGTGGGTTAGCTTAGCAGCCCATACAATGAAATATCTCTCTGTAGTTAGCTCATTCACAGTCAAAAAAATTCAAAGATAACACAATAATATACATAATCCAGACTCTCTTTCTATAGTTAATCTTTATGTGGCTTATTTTTCTTTACTCCTCTTAATCTATGACTATCTATACTTTCCTTCCAACCTGGAGTGGGCACACAAACACCTGGGCCCACAAATGCCATTGAAATGCTCCATAGCTGGAGTTTGCACTGGCAGCATGGCTCAGGAAGCCACATTTAAAACCCTGCAGCTTTTTTTCTGCTACATCTGAATCAGGAAAATCTCTCTTAAAGGAGCTGTGGTATGCCACCAGCAAACAGAAAGAAACTGTGTTAAAGTCTGTATTTTGTGTGTCTAGAATTCCTTTTCAAACTCTCTCAGGTTTCTTTTAAGTGTTCTTCTTCAGGGCTCCTAAGAGATAAGTTACCTTCAGCTGAGAATTTTGTCTTTCTGGCCCCTAGAATGCTATGTGGTGTGGGAGAATTGTCTGTATTCTGTCAATCATGTTTTAAATAAACGCTGATTGGCCAGGCAGGGAGTATGAGCGGGAAAACCAGACAGGAAGTAGAGGTGAGGAAAGGAGAATTCTGGGAAGCAGGAAGCTCCCTTGGCACTCCTGCGCAGACCACCAAAGAGGCAGGATGTGACCCTGCCCCACGGAGAAAAGGTACTGAGCCATGTGGCTAACATAGATAAGAATAATGGGTTAATATAAGTTACAAGATCTAATAAGAAGCCTGAGCTAACGGTCCAATCAGTTTATAACCTAATGCAGACTCTCTGTGTGATTTTTCTTTTGGGCTTGATGGCAGTGGGGTACCGGGCAGGACAGAAACCCTAACAAGCCAGCCCTCATGTTACAGCTATGTCCATGAAAATTCTGCAGACTCACCGGTTAAAACATCCTGATTGCAGAGAGTTGAAATGTCACAGCTCCAGAGTCAGAATCATTTGAGGCTCTCTGTAGCTCTCCCTCAGTAGTCATTTGTCAACCACCTGAATCCAACTAACATCCTTCTTGTAACACAAACCTTTGGGATGTGTCAGCAAACACCAGCTTCCACCAATCCCACTGAAACCTTAATGGAATGTGTCCCCCCACTGGATACTCCCTCCTTTGCTGAAACCTACCTCCCTGTTGACCCATCAATGTATTTGGTAATATTAATTTATGACTACCTTCGATCTGTGGCTATAACTGTTCATGTAGGGCTGGGGATAGGGCTCAGTTAGTGAAGTGTTCACCTAACATGCATGAAGCCCATGTAAAACCCTCCCGTGTGCATGCCCAACACATGAGCGGTAGAGACAGGAGGAGTTTAGAGTTATCCTCAGATCCATACTGAGTTCAAAGACAGCCTGGGCTACATGAGATCCTGTCCCCACAATGCAAACAAGACATGTTCGTGTAATCATGTCCACAGTAGAACAGGTCATTTGGGGCCTCTGAACCCATGTTTCCAGGCTGTGGCCATCATATTGGGCTCAGAATTTGTTCCCTTTGGAGTGAGAACTGCACTGTGGACCAACACCGCCGGCTCCCTTTGGGGCCCGGATGTGTGGAGACTGTTGAGACGTGGGCCTGTTTGGCTGGGCCCAGAGACAGTCCAGAGCCCTTATTGTTGTCGCTTACCTGGCCCTGTGGCTAAACCCCGTGTGTTTCTGTTCTGTTCGTAGCAGTTTCCTAAGCGCCTTGCACTGGGGCCTGGGTTGGCTTTGGGGAGACCAGTATAGCTGAGAGGGGCGCCAGGAAGAGCCTTTCTCTTAGTGGTAACTCTTCCACCCCCTCCTCAAGCTCTGGATCCCAACCCTGTCTTTGCTCCTCTCTTCCGGTCCCACCCTTCCATCATGGTGCCCTCTGACTCCTTTCATCTCAGTGCAGCCCACTGCATTCTTCCAGTTCCAGGTCCAGGCCACTTCCTCCAGAGCTTCCGGTCAAGTTGCAAGCCTCACCCTGTTCTTAAAGCTTGACATGAGCAAGTACCTTTAAGTCCATTCATGCACTGAGGCTACTGACATGATCCCAAGGACAAACCATGGGAATCTTGGGAGCGCCAAGCCCAAGTAAGAAGCCCTAGGTCCTGCTGCTCCCCTATGGAGATCCTCAAACTTGGGTTCATTCCGGTAAAGCGTCTTCCACAGTCTGCTTCCAAGCTTTGCGTCTACTTCATCCCTTTATGGAGCCAGCCAGAAAGAATGGCTTGCTGTCTCCTACCCTCTGCCCTTCAGTTTCCTCCTCCTTGGAATTTCATCTCCAGGCCCTTGTGCAAGCTGTTTCCTCATTCTAAATGTCATCTCTGCTGTCTTCATGGGCGTGAGCTCTCCCTCTTTGTTCAAAACGTCACAGGATTCCAGCTCTCCTCAGTAGCCTTTGCCCTTCTGAATTCTTGTAATTCTCCTTGGCCACATTGCCCTGTGTCACAATTCGAAGGCTGTAAAGTAGATTGTTGCATATTAGCATGGGAGCTGCAAATCTACGCATGGAGCTTTGCCACACAGTCACAGTCAGAGGGCAGCTTCCTGGCTGGCCCTTGTTCCTCTGCTCTCGGAGTGCAGCTGTGTCCCGGGGCTTGGCGTTGGGCCTTCCCTCTCCACCACCATCTTGGTGAATTCACCAAGTCAGCAAGAGCTACATGGGCCACTGCAGCCCAGACCCCTGCTGAGCTCGCTTGCCATCTGCTACCCACTGTCTCCTTGTAGGGATGTCTGAGAGGATAACCATCCTCGTAAGTCGAAAACCAAGCCCTTCATCTTTTCTCCTCCTACAGTCAGTGATGGCAGTGCCGTCATTGCTTAGGTCACACACTTGGAGCCACAACTGACTTCTGTTTCTCTAAAGCCTATATTCCTTCAACCTGCAAGCAGATTCTGGACATTTTCCCCCTTTTGCCATTCTGCTGTGAGCCACAGCTAACCCTCGCCTGCTTTGTGGTACCTTTAAAGTATCCCTACTTCCTTGTGTTTCTGTAATCCAAGGAACTACCTTGGCAGCCTGACCCTTCTGGGAAGTCAAAACTCAGCTCATAGCCTTCCAATGGTCTCGTGTCTCAGTTCAGTTCAAAGTAAGAGTTGGCATCCTCGCACTGCCCCGTGTGGCTCCCCAAACGGTGTCTGCTCGCTGCCACCAGCCACAGTGGCCTAAAGAACTCCCGATCCACCCCTATTTCCCAGCCTGGGCAGTGGCCTCCTCTCTGCTGAGAACATGTCTCCTTGTTATCTGCATGGTGCCACTTCGCCTGTGGGTTTATGCAGGAGGATTTTCTTTACATCCCCACCCGATTTTTTGCCCTCTTTTTGTTGGTAACACTTAACAACAGTCAACCATGCTGTATACCTTTTATTTTATTGTGTTTCTGACAGAACACAAGCTCCTGGGAGGCCAAGTTTTCATCTGGCACATTGTGGATGCCCAGTAACTATCTTTAAGTGAAGGAATGAGCAGCAATGAATGGTTCAGATGTGCCTGGACTGACTGTTTTGGGAGCAGGGTTTTACTCATCATGTATCAGCTGGATGCTAGGGAATAGCCGGGGGAGACATGCTTCAATTCATCAAGTTTAGCTGTTCCTTTGAGTAATGGCCAGGCTCAGCAGGAGAGGCATCTCAGACAGCGTGGCACACTGACATTGACTCCTGGTGTCTCAGATAAGATCCATCTTTCGTCTCCTTCTTGCCCACATTCTGACAGAATTTCTGGTTTCGTGAGTTGTAAATTTAGAAGAAAGCATTA
Source organism: Ondatra zibethicus (assembly GCA_004026605.1). Taxonomy (NCBI): domain Eukaryota; kingdom Metazoa; phylum Chordata; class Mammalia; order Rodentia; family Cricetidae; genus Ondatra; species Ondatra zibethicus. The sequence goes on along the minus strand of PVIU01001096.1, from coordinate 37,201 downwards.
GGTGTGGGGAATGGATATTTTCAGTCTTGTTTTGGTGCGTGTGTTTGAAGGAAGCTTTGTCTGTACTTAGTATCAAATCAGGAAGTAAGAGGAGTGAGTGGTGGCTCAGCGGCTCTGGGGGTGGCTGCATGAGTCTGTTGTCACACAGGATTAGGCCAGAGCAAGTTCCCTGGAAATGGCCCTGTAGAACCATCCTAGGCTCAGAAGCAAGAGCTGAAACCTTCCTGTTCTCTTTCTTCCATCAGTCAGAGGTGCCAATGAGAGTGGAAGGCATTGGGCAGGTCGTGGCCAATCGGGCTCTCAGGAGGGCAGATGGGACTCAGAGGCTCGGGCGCTAGCCACACCGTGGGCCACGCCTGTGCCTGTGACATGGGGCTGGCGTCCCCTTTGGAGTTCCCGTCGGGCTGCTCCAGCGAAAGGCCTTGACAGCTGAGAAGATGGAAACATTCAGGAGGGCAAGGGTCGTATCCATTTAGAAATGATGGTTTGACAAGTGCACTGGCAGGGGAGTGATGGGAAGTGGCCTGGTTGGTAATAAAGTCTATAAGACCCCTGCTATGGTTCGACTGTCCCCACCAAAACCTCATGTCACAACATCCACTGTCAGGTATTTAGAGGGACCATGTGGTGCAGTGTCGTGAAAGCTTGACCCTTCATAGGCTGTCCCGTCCACGGGTTCATGTGTTTGTCAGCTGTTTTCTACCTACAAGAAGGAAGGGCTTATTTGGGTTCACAGTTTCAGAGACTTGGCCCCATCGCCTTTGGATCTGTGATGAGGCAGAGCATCATGGGTAGTATATGGTGGAGCAAAGCTGCTCACCTCATGGCAGCTGGGAAGCAGAGAGCACAGAAAGAGGGCTGGGGTGCTAATAGCCCCCGTGAGAGCACGCCCCATGCCCCTAGTAACCACATGACCTCCACATTAGGTCCCACCTCTTAAAGGGTCCTCAGAAGATGGAGCAGGGCCGATGGTGAGCTTTCCAGCCTTTAGAGCTGTGAGCTAAATGAACCTCTCTTCCTCATGAAATGCCCAGACTCTGGTGTCCTGTCACGGCAACAGAAGACGTGACGAAGCTCACAAGACTGGCCAGTGGGCCTGCCATAGAATGAGGGAAGAGAGGTTGTGGCGGGGACTTCTGGGATTTGGGTGACCAACCCAGTAACCAGCAATCCTATCATAGTGAGAAGTGAAGTGGGTTGCAGAGTGCTTGGAAGGCAGAGACAGGGTCAGCCTCCATGCAGCTGGGCTCCTGAGATGAGGCCCAGACAAGGCAGCCCTGTAGGCCAACAGCAGGACCTACTCTGGGAAGGGGCTGACTCCGCCCATATCTGTGGGAAGACTGAGAACCTGGGCTTTGATTTCAGGCTGTGCTGATTAGTTGTTTGTCAACACAAGTTCAAGTCACCGGAGAGAAAGGAGCCTCAGTTGAGAATGTGCCTCCGTAGGATCAGGGTATAGGAAAACCCGTAGGGCACTTTCCTACTAGTGGCTGATGGGGGAGGGCCATCCCTGGCCTGCTGGTCCTGGGTTCTATAAGGAAGCAGGCTGAGCAAGCCATGGGAAACAAGCCAGTAAGCAGCTCCCCTCCATGGCCTCTGCATCCTGCCCCCAGGTTCCTGCGCTTGTTGAGTTCCTGTCCTGACTTCCCTCAGTGATGAACAGCGGTGTGGAAGCATAAACCTAACAAACCCTTTCCTCTCGAAGTTGCCCTTGTCGTGGTTTTCATCTCAGCAGTAGTAACCCTGAGCGGGACACGGCAGGCAAATGCTGCATGGATGGTGTAAACAGTTCCCAGACACTTTTCATCATCTTTCCCCAACACTGACCGTGAAAGCAGTCATCAATACCAGGAAACTAACACGAGCTCCTGACATCATTCCAGCTCTGCCGGACTGCCCCGCTGATGTCCAGGTCTGGCCTGTGAGCCCACCAGGCATCAGCTGCTATGTTTCCGTGCTCTGTGGTCTGAGATCGCCCCACAGCTGGCTCTTCAGAGACCTTCATTCTTCTGAAAGGTGCTTACTGGGCTGCTCATTTGTAAAACGCCCTTACATTTGGCTTTGGCTGGTATCTGATCATGCTGGACACTTGACTGGAACATCATAGCGGATGCTGATCCTTCCAGAGTCTCAAGGCAGATGAGACCGTGAGGTCCATGTGTTAGATTACTGCTATGGTAACTGCTCACCTGGGTCAGGTGCTGTCTGCCAAGCTTTCCACCGTAGTCACCACCGGCCCCCTTGCCGTGTTAAGCGTCTCATGAGGAGACATTGACATTATGCAAACAACCTGTTTCTCATCATATTTCCTCCCACGGATGTTTGTTTCCATCGGTGCCTCTTACTTAAAATAACAACTGCTGTGCTTGTCAAGTGGCGTTTTTGTTTCCACCATGCTGACACTCTATAGACACGAACATCTGTCCCGTCTCACTCACTGTTCATTCATTCATTCAAATGTTCATTCATTCATTCACATACAGTTATCCCCAATGTCTCCAGGAGAGATGGCTGCTGCCAGGACCTATTGAGCATGCCAACATCCTTAGAGACTCCAAGTTCCTTATCTGAGATGGTTTGGCATTTGAGTATAACCTATGTATCCGTACCTCTCCAGCACACTTAGAATGCCTAACACAATGCAGCTGCTATGCAGATAGTTGTTGAATATGTTTAGGGAATGAAAGAAATACAGTTCAGTAAAGATGGGATTTTTGAGGTAATTTCGGTCTGCAGTTGGTAGAACCACAGAGAAAGGCTGGCGCTGCTTCCCGGTTAGCAATGTGACTTATTTTATCTCCACTGTTATGTGTATTGTGATAATGTTTTTGTTGTCCATGTTCACAGAGGCTCCAGTCTATGGCTAGTTGGCCCCATTGCTTTGGGGCCGTGGTCAAGGGACACAGTGGGGCAGGATCAGCTGGCAGGCCTTTCAGTTCTTGCCTGAAACAGGAAAGAAAGGAGAGGAGAAAGGAGCTTGAGTTTCCAGTATCCCCCATAGAGACATGCTTTCAGCAACCGGAAGACACCTAGGTCCCACCTCTAAAAGGCCCCCTTCCAATGGTGCCATTCTAGGGAGCAGGCCTTTGCCACGTTTAGGAGACACTTACCCTGTGAGTGCATTAAATAACTCGTTTCTTCATCTCTATTACAGAAAACCCAGCATGGATGGGCCAGGGCTTGTGTGGTTAGTTTCCCAGGCTCCTTCCGCTCGTCCATACTTAGGATGTTTTCAGGGTGACCACCATGACTCCAAACATCAAACTCTCATTCCAGACTGGAGGGGGACAGTGGGGGCAAAGGTGCTCATCAGCTGAGCCTCCGTAAGGGACTCCTGGAGCCCTCTGAGTGATGTCGCTTTCCCCTCTGACCACACCAGTCATCCAGAGCATCCTACCTGCGAGTGAGTCTTAGAAATGCAGTTTCTTAGCTGAGAGCATTGCTCCCTAAAGTAAGCAGTGGTCTCTAATAAAGAAAAGGGTGGGTGGTTATGAGGGTGGGTGTGCTCGAGGTGGGATGGTGGAACTCTAGCACAATGGAGATAACAGACAGAGGAAGGGAAGCTTTGGGAAGCTCTCGGTGTTCTCAGAACACTGCCGACCGGTCCAGGTCTCCTCAGAGAACAGTCTCAGGTGGGAATTTTAAAGGAGTGCTTACTTAAGGATTCATTCTGAAAATAACTTAATCTGTTTTATAATTTAAAAAAATCACATGTTCAGTGAAAAAATGGAAGTAGACATTTTCAAAGTTGAGAGCCTTTTCATTGGATACCCCAGATGCAGGGCAAGGAAGGGCACCAGAGGACAGGGCAGCAAGGGGGCCACTGCTTAGAATGGCCCCTTAGGTGATCTCTGGAAAGCTCAGGTGGATGGAGGCAGATGTGTGAGGAACTGGCTGCTGCTCTGAGTCCTGGGGACATCCCTGCCCAGGGCTGGTGGTCTACAGCAAAACTCTGGGTGTCCTTACCCAAGGGCCCATCAGTGAGAAAGGACCATGTGTCCTCAGCGCCCCCCACCACAGGAATGTCCTGAGAGGGGGTAGGGTGTTGGCCTGGCAGCAGCTGTGCCTGAGCGCCCCCTTTGGGCAGAAACTGGAACTGCATGCAGGGGACTAAGGGTCGGGTGCATCTCCCCCTCACTCCAGTTGAGTCCTGTCTGCAGCCTAGTGTGACTGAGGACAGCCACAGATGTGGCCCAACGCCAAACCACGGACTTACTTAAAACCTTAGGAGGGACTTTTGCTATCCTTTCTGTGACTTAACTGTGTAGTTCTGCGTGTAAACCTTGTAGATGGTCTGGATGGTCCCCATCTGAAAACTGATCGACTGATCCCACCTTACAAGGTAGTATGCAAAGGGACTCTGGGTCCTAACATAGCAGCATAGCTGATATGGTGACATACACCTGTATTGCCAGCACTCAGGACAATGAGGCTGGAGGATTGCTGTGAATTCAAGGCCAGTCTAAACTATGTAGGGAGTTTAAGGCCTTATCGAGCTTGGACCAGATCCTGTCTCAAAATACAAAACAAACAAAAAACAGCATCTAACTCCCTCCCTGCTACACTAATTCCACTGATTTATTTTGTTTGTGGTAGGTAATGGTGTTATTACAGTGGTGTATGCCAATACAGAAAAAGTGGGTTGGTGGGGAAGAGGCTAGGCACAGTCATTTCTGTTTCGAGGTAAAATGGAGCCATCCTTGACCTCAGGTGATGCTTAGAGCAGTTGAAGTGTGAAATGCAGGGACCTGGATCCAGTGCTGTCTGGTCAGGTGCAGAGCTCCGGACCCAGCCCTCACTTCGATGTTTAGATAGGAGATACAGTGCACACAGCTGAGGGCCAGCAAAATGGCTCAGCTGGGAAAGGAGCTGCTGCCAGGCCTGGGGACTTGAGTTCAAGCCATGGGACTCACGTGGAGGAAAGAGAAATGCAACTTTTACAAGTTGTCCTCCTGCTTTCATGTGTGTGTGCGTGCACACACACACATGTACATGCATGTGTACATACATGCACACACATGATTTTTTAAATTAAAGAAGAAAAACTAAGCTCCAGCTGATCTATTGGAAGTGTCACATGGGAGTTCCTAGACACCTGAAAATTTACTTTTTAAATTTATGCCAGGTGTGGTAGTACAAGCCTTTTTTATTCTAGAGTCAGAGGCGGAGGATCTCTGTGTTCAGCCCAGCTTGATTCTAAGTGAATTCCTGTGAATCTGATACACAGTGAGTCTGAGGCCAGCCTGGTCTACACAGTAAGACCCTGTCTCAATACTAATAACAACAACAACAACAACAACAGTGCTGTCTACATGTTAAGCTCCGGAGGGGAGGTGTTTCCACGTGTGCCATCCTATCTCTGCCTTCTTGTGGTGTTTCTCTGGCATCGTCTCTTCTCCCCACACCTATGTCCTTGGTGCCATCTTGGTTTTGTGTTTGTTTTTATTTTGTTTTTCTCGGTTTTTCCTCACCGTCAGGTGTCGATGTTAAGCTTTCCCGGCCCTTTCCTTTGTGAGTCTTCCTTGAAGAGCTCTCGCCTCACAACCTCTTTTTTGTTTCGTTTTGTCTTGGTTTGGTTTGGGTTTGGGTTTGGGTTTTTGAGACAGGTATCTCACTATGTGCCCTGGCTGTCCTGGAACTCACTATGTAGACCAGGCTGGCCTTGAACTCACAGAGATCTGCCTGCCTCTGCCTCCTGAGTGCTGGGATTAAAGGTGTGAGTCACTATACCTGGTGTCTTACCGCTGCTCTGAGGTTGAGACCGGACACAAAAGCTTCAGCCCATCTCAGGAGCAAAGGGAACTGTTACACACACAGGCACTTCACTAGCTCTTTCAAAACTGCCGTGTCATTTTCTCAACAACCCTGGGAGACAGAAATTTCCATCTCTATTTATAAATCAGTAGACTTGTTATAAATTTATATTTGTAAACTGTTTATAAATTTCTGAGGCTCAGAGAGTTTGGACAACTTGTCTAAAACCACACAGCTAGGTAGTAGCAGCCAAAGCGAAGGGAGGCCTGATTCTGATCCCAGGGCCTGTTCTGAATCTTTGCTCCAAAGTGAAAACTTTGGGGAGGGGAAAGGTCCCATCACATGAGCGAAGGATTTCATCACACAGTCCTGTCTGTGTTTGGCTCTCTGGGAGGAATCTGGCTCAGTGGAGAGCACCTCCCCTCATATGACTGGGGCACACAAGCAAAGTCATGTGATTACCTTTGCCCATGAGCAAGCATTTCTCTGCATGACATCATACTGCCATTGCTGATTGCCCAGGTGTTTCATAGCCTCCCAGGGCCTGCCCGGAAGTTGCATCATTTCTGCTGCTTGGCTTCTAAGTTGTTTGTCTTTGGTTAATAGTAAAACTGGAATGGGGTCTGGAAAAGTTGTCAAGGCAACCAGACAGCAAACACACTTGCTGTGGCCCTCGGTTGAATCATTTCACAGGCCCGCCAAAGGCCATGGTTGGGCTGATCAGCAGAAAACCCCCGTACTGGGTAGAAGAGACCAAGGCTGGCACAGTGACTTCCCCAGGCACCTGAATTGGGCACTTGACCTAATTCACTATGTGGCCTCCTGAGAAGGAGCGGCAAGGAGCCCATTCTCCAAGCCACAGGTCAAATCTTGGGGCCCGGTGGGCTTGTGAAAGGTTAATTCCTCCATGTCTCTGGAGGGTCTCAAACCTGTGTGCCCAGAATTCCCTAGAGGGCTCAAGAGGACACAGCTTGGTGACCCCCAGAGCACCTGAGTTTACCGGTCTGAGGTGGGGTCAGAGAAGTCACATACCTAGCAACTTCTCAGGTAATGTAACCCACAGAGCTCGGCTTCTCCACTCCTGTCTGTGTGAGCACAGGCACTTGTGATGGGTGGGACAAGGGGAGGAGTTACCTCTGGTGCTGGCTGTGGCTCTTTGGCTCTAGAACTCTCTCTTTCAATCTGTTCATTGAGTGTGAACTTGGGCAAGATCCAGCCCTCCCTCTGAATTTTACCATCGCATGAACAGAAATGAATGCTTCCAACAAGCGGCTCAGAGCTTGAGTATTATCCTCTGCCTAAGACTCCCCCACCCCCAGGGCTGCAGGAGCCTCCCTGACCCATCTCCCCGTTCGCACCGGGCCTTCAGCCATACTCACCCATGGTATTTCTCAACAGCCCTTGTTCTCTCTGGCACATGACCTCCCCATCATGCAACACACAATAATAATAATAATAATAATAATAATAATAATAATAATAATAATATAACAAAAACAAACTAAGTGTGCTGGAGCTGGGGAGATGGCTCAGTGCACGCATGAGAGCCAGAGTCTTGGATCTTCAGCACCCACATAAGCGTAATCCCAGCACTCAGAAAATGGAGCCGGGAAACCCTCCCATCAGGCTGGAAGCTAGAGCGGCTGCATCAGTGGGCTCTGGGCTCTAGCGAGCTTCAGTATATACGGCAGGGCCCAGTTGAGGAAGAGAGCCAGCATGAACCTCTTCTGGCGCCCACACATGCACACACCATGCTACAGATGCATATATATGCAAAGAAAATGTGTAGAATCATTGAATATGAAGTGCGATAAACTCACTGATTGCAACAGAAGTGTAGTGGAGATTTGCATCGCTGGATTCATGGAGAAGGAGGGCAGTGCCATCCTGCAGTCTGAGAGGACTCCAGTCTGATGAAAAGAGGCCACAAAGGCCACAGTATGCCTGCTGAGTAGCAGGAGGGGTCGTCACTAGCCAGAAGTCGGGGGATAAATGCAGAGGGTTAAAGGTGAGGAGAGAATATCTAGGAGGTGGCTGCCGTGGTCACAGCGAGAGGGCCAGGATGGCGGCTGTGAACAAGGATGGGGAAAGCCTATGTAAGCTGCCACCTGCTGTTCCTGCTACAATGGCAGCAGTCTAGACATAAGGAATGGCTTTAAATATGGAATGATGTTGATATTTTAGGGAAGAGGAGGTATCTGGTGAGTGTGTGGGGTCAGGGGTTTGGATATGCACCTTTTTAATTAGAGGAAGCTAGGACATCAGTGAAAAGCTGCTGTGGAACATTCCACGGTTTATTGCGCATTGGAACACTCCATTGTGTAATAAATGTGCACAATTGTTACTTACCGATTAATAGTGATAAAAAATGCCCAAGCCATTGCCTTCCACAGAATTAGATCAGAAAGCATGATGAGATGTTTGGTTTTATATTTTATGTGTATGACTGTTTTCCTGCATGCATGTTAGGAATTAGGGGTGGTTGTGAGCCTCTGTGTGGGTGCTGGGAGCTGAACCCAGGTCCTCTGTAAGAGCAGCTGGTCCTCCTAACCACTGAGCTGTCTCTCCAGCCCCAAGATGATTAGTTTTAAATGTCAACTTGACCAACCTAGAACCACCTAAAAGAGAGTCTCAGTGAGGGATAGTCTAGGTCAGGCCGGCCTGTGGGTCGAGGTCAGGCTGGCCTGGGCAGTGTCTGTGAGAGATTGTCTTGTTATTTAAGGTGGGAAGATCTGCCCTGAATATGGGAGGCACCATTTTGTAGGCTGGACCCTGCACTGTGTGTGAAGGAGAACTATCCAGTAGTGATCTGGAGAACCATCTCTATGGAGAGCACAGCAGGTAAGAGACTGTCTGCTTTTCCAGAGGACCTGGGAACCGGCCTTGAATGGTACAGAGACACGCATGCAGGCAAAGCACTTACGCTGCCACCGTAGTAATAACTTAGAGACTTAGCAGCATTGCTTCCCTCTGCTCTGTACTGGGTGCGGACTCTTGCCGTGACTTCCCCGGAAGGATGGATTGCCTGGTGTAATCCAGATAAACATTTTTCCCTTTCCTGCTTTTGGTCAGGATCTTGTCACAGCCACGGAGACGAAGCTGGAACAAGAGTGGGGGTGAAGACTTAGGACCAGAGGCCGTGACGAGGGCAGCCCCACGTGGGCCGCACTCAGGCCAGGCTTGTTGGGGAATGGAGAGCTCTGATTCACCACACAGAGCTCTGCCGCCTCCCAGAAGGCGCATCAGCTCTGCCCTGGCTTCCCTGGCTCCCTGACAGGCCTTTCCCATGAGTGCCCTGCCTTGGCAAGCCAGGGGCATCCTGAGCATGGGTTTCCTTCCCACTCCACACAGACTCCAGGACAGGATCCACACAGGCTGCAGGTGCATACATGGGATACTCAGCGTCCCCTGGACAGGATTCTTAAGGTCCTGTTTCTTGTAAGAAATCCCATTCCTTCCTGGTGGAGTGTGGGTAAGCCCTGACCTGCAGGCTGTGACCCTGTCCTTCTGAGTTTACACCAGATCTGGCTATTTACCTAGCCTGCTCCAAGCAGGTGAGATGCCTGGGATTCTGGCATGGGGCAGGGAAAGAGCCCTGTGATCCAGACCTGCCCAAGCCCACCTGTCCAGAGGCTCCTTGTTACCCAGTGTTTTCTAGTTCCCATGGTGACCAAAGCGCAGGGCAGGATTTGTTATTGTTTCTGGAAGAAAAGGGAAGGGCCGAGTTTGAGGACTGACGTCCTTCTGACAGTGGGCAGCTGAGTCACTCTGCCATGGTCTGGCGCCTTCATGGAATCGCTTCCCCATGGCCTAAGACTCCCTCTGGCTTTCCCTCCTTAGCTAGAGCTAGTCCTCTGTCCCTGCTAGTTGACCACACACAGCAGGGGACCTGGGGTGCACTATGGTGTCTGGCAGGGTGGGGAGGGACATTAGTGACAGGGCCACCGTTCTGCTTCCGGGGAGTAAGAACCGGCAGGCAGGGCAGGCTCTGTCCTCGCGGCACTCATGGTCTCCTGTCACGCCTGTCTGACCTTGGCCACCCCATTCAGCCTCAACAGAAGGAAGGAGCGTGAACTCTTCATTCTCCGGCACGCGTCCTGCCCCAGAAGACCAGGAGCCACCCCCAAATACCACTGACACATGAATGTGACACTAGTTTCTCACATAGCATTTTCCCCTGGGTGGCAGGACATGTTCAGACCACAGCAACCTCCATCAACCACCGCAAGAGCCTGAATGAAGAGGCCTCGCTGTCCAGACATGGAAGAGAGTAGAATAAGAGATGCCACAGGTCAGCAAGGGAAATCAGTGAAGCAGAACACTCTGGGTTGCTGCTGGGGCCCATGGTGCATAGCCGCTTCCCAGCTCCACTGACTCTAGCTCTCAGGCTGGGCTGACCTCCGGCTTTCTCTACCAGAGAGGTTCTGACAGGGTAAACACAGATTCTCTATTAGTTCATGCTCACCGTGAGTGGTCAAGTCAACTCTGTGGTATGTACACCCGGTTCCAGTGAGACTGTACATCTAACCAACCTGGGTTTCTGAGCCTACAAAGTAGAAAAATCGCCCTGGGGAGAAGTGACTGCAGAAGGACCCACTGTGGTGATGCGTTCTCGGGAAGTCCAGATGGGACACCAAGGGGAGCCACATCCTGCAACCACTTTGCAGAGGACCCAGGCCGCTCCCATGCTGGCTTCTCCCATGTGCTTTGCTCACCACCCCACAGAGTTGGTCCCAAAGAGCCTTCCTCACTGTGGGCAAAGACCAAAAAGGTGCTTGTAGAATTGGTTCAGTGGGTAAGATGTGTTTGTCTGTAAACACTACAAAGAATAAAATAACAGGTATCAAAAGGCCTTGAAGGGTGGGCATATGTTAGTTCATTAGTCTCTGGGACATGTGTGTGGGGTGGTGTGGTGTGGTATGTGTATATGTGTATTGTATATGTGCTATATGTATATACATAATAATAGTCATGCCACATGGATAATATCAGATTTTATTTTCATTGTTATTGTATGTGTGTGCATACAATATATGTGCAGTGCCCAAGGAGGCCACAAAAGGGTGGCTGCGAGCTGACATTTAATTTTTGAGGTTCAAACTGGGGTGCTCTGAAAGTGCAATCAGTGCTCGACTACTAGACTCTCCAAGCCTCCAGGTGGCACACTGTCATCAGAGCATTTAGGATGAATGTCACATGCCTGTGAGTGGGGCTTAATAGCCCCCTAAGGCCGGAAGGCAAGCAGACTGCTAGATTCCAGAGTCAGAATGCTGTGGAGGGAGTTTTGACAATCAACTGTCAACACAATACAATACAACACAACAACAATACAACAACCTAGGCACCCAGTGAGTCCCACTAGGCTACCCATACCTAAACCCAAAAAAGGCCCAGTGTGCCAGAGTCAAGGCCTGGGGGAAAAGCATCTACCGCCCAACTGGTACCCAGGATGCTGTGGAAGAGACAGTGCTTTCCCAACAAGAGCGTTGGTTATTGACACTTTAACCACTTGAGAGGCAGAGGCAGGAGGATCTCTGTGAGTTTGAGGCCAATCTGGTCTGCACAGTGAGTTCCAGGAGAACCAGGGCTGTGTAGACAGAGACCCTGTCTCAAACAAAACAAAACATAACACCTGTACCTCAGGGATGCGGGTGACACTGTCACTGTTGGGAAAATCCCAGTTTTCGATGCCCCCAGGCCAGCATCAGGACGGCACCATGTGCTCTAGGCATGCTCCTTTGACAAAACTGAAGTCAGCTTCACCAGTTGTCCTGGTCTGCCAGGATGTGGGCTGAGGGTCAGAGCACAATGACAGAGGGGCCTGTGTGGGTGGAAGAAACAAAGAAGCTTGTGGTCACAACACCCACACACAGTTGCCTGGACTCCTCAGGGACAAAGGGCAGAGTTCTAATTTGGGCCCCAGTAGGAGCAAGAGAAACCATGTTCTTGTTTTCTGCACTTGTGGTGGCCTTGTCACCCTGGCATTGGGGCTGTTGTTCGCATTCCCATGAGACTTGTCTCTAACCTCACGTCCACAGCCCACACGACTGACCACTGAGGCCATCATAGCTTGGTCACATGCACACTCCCTAATTCAGTGTCACCAGGATTCTGACACCATGGCTGGACCCCACCATGTGTCCTGTGAGAGAACCTTAGGCTATCTCCCTCATGTGGCAGCCTCACAGCTGGGGTGGAAAGTCCACGGTGCTCCCCGCGAGCCAGACCCATCCACAGTGGGGATAGAAAGTCCACGGTGCTCCCCGCGAGCCAGACCCATCCACAGTGGGGATAGAAAGTCCACGGTGCTCCCTGCGAGCCAGACCCATCCACACCTGGGGTGGAAAGTCCACGGTACTGCCTGACAGCCAGGCCCAGTTCTCAAAACAGACTCTCTGAAAGGACATTAATCTCTTCTAATAATTAAAAAGGACTGAAGGTACAATAACCAGCATTTGTGAGCAGAGAAATTATTTTAATCTTCCCGTTTCCTTGGGAGGCAGCCCCACCCCTGTCTTGGGCTCCTCCAGGTTACTTCCTTCATCTAGGTGTTATTTGGGAGTTGCTGAGGACTCCCTGTGGCCCTTTGAACTTCCTCCTTCCACTCTCAACCTCTCTCTGCCACATCACTGGTTGGGGTTGGGAAGGGGCCTAGAAGACCTTGCTGAAGGTGGCTACTGGTCCTTGCTCTTTCCTTCACCAACACTTAGCGTGTCTGGTGAGGCACCCGCTGTGTTAGCTTGCAAATGTTCTTCTTCACCTTGTGGTCCTTGTTGAGGCCCACAGAAATGGGCCATTGCTGCTGCTCTCTCATGGCATCTGTGACAGAAAGCTTGCACATTTTAAAAACAGATTTTTTTATTCATTTATTTATTTATTTTATGTGTATGTATTTTGCCAGCATGTATGTATGTTTACCATGTATGTAACATGTAACATTAGGTACCCTGGGAGTTCAGAAAAGAGCATCAGATCTCCCTGGAACTGGAATTACTGATGGCTGGAGCCACCATGTGGGAACTGGGAACTAAACCAAGATCCTCTGGAAGAGCAACACATGCTCTTAACTGCTCAACCATCTCTGCAGCCCCAACTCCACTTCTTTTGGCACTAAAAACCTTTTAGCCCAAGAAAATCTCACCTAAGCACCAATGAAAACCGGAGAAAATAAGCAGTCTCAAACCGGTTTAGGTAATCAATAAAAATGCAAATAAAGAAGAAAAATGGGGGCTGAGGAGGTTGTTCAGTTGGTAAAGTGAGTGAGGACCTGGGTTACATCCCCAAAACCCATATTTAAAAAGCTGGGTGTGGCAGCAAGAGCCTGTAATCCAGCACGGGGCGAAGTGGGAGTAGGTGGGGGGTTCTGGGGCTCCCTGGCCAGCCTAATGGACTCGGCATTTCCAGGCAATGAGAGACCCTGTCTCAATAAAACAAGGTGAATGACTCCACTGGCCTCCACATACATTTATGCAATATATGTGTGCACATGTGCATGCATACAGACACACACAACACAAAAGGGAAAATAGGTTTCTTTATTTACAGATTAAAGCCAAACATGAGGGTTTAATGCAACCCTCCACATCAGCTCTTTGTTCTCCAGTTTAGTTTCTTCAGTACTGGGGATTGAACATGGACCCTTGCACAAGAGGCAAACACTCTACCACAGAGCTACATCCTCAGTCCCCTTTGCTTTTTTAAAAATTTTATTTTCATGTGTATGGATGTTTTGTCTGCACATATGTATGTTCAGTGCCTGAGGAGGCTGGATCCCCCAGAGCTGAAGTTACAGGCTGCTGTGAATCTCCCAGCATGGGTACTGGGAACTGAACTCAGGTTCTCTGTAAGAGCAGCAAGTGCTCTCAATGTTTGAGCCATCTCTGCAGCCCCACCCCAGTCCTCTTTTTACTGCAGATTTTGAGACCAACTTTCACCAAGTTGCCCAGGTAACTTTGTACTTGACAATCCTCCTGCCTCAGCATCTGGAGTAGCTGGGATTACAGGTCTGTACCACCAATATTAGCTTAATTTTGCCATACCTCGAGTTAGGGAGACCCCCACGGGCTAAGTGTCAAACACAGATCCTTTCACCCATCCTCACGGAAGTGTTCCTTTTCTTTGCCCTCTGGGGACTCCCTGTGGTTGGTTTTCCTTCCCTTTCCTGCTCCAGCCTTCTCCTTCTGGATGGCAGCATCCAGACAGTTCACCCTGGTCCTGTTGGGTGGATCCTGGTGGCCCCAGGGACCAACGCTGGGCAGGTGATTAGGCAAGACCACACTTCCCTATCTTTACTCCTTTCTCTCAGAAAAGCATTGAGGGCCCAGGGCCAGGTGGCTTCCTGACACGTGAGCTCCCCAGTGCTGTCCAGCAAGAGCTCACTGCAGAGGACACAGGAAAGGACACCTGCTGACTTTTGTCTGCTCCCGTTTGGGTTCCTCTATGTGGGGTGTCCCCAAGAGCGCCTTCTTACAGGAAGCAGGTGGTCCTCTTGGGCCCATGTGTGTTCCAGGCTTAACCCAGGGCTTATGCTCCAAGCATTGACTCTGAAACCACTTTCCTCCAGCTTGGGACCAAGAGTCCAATAATCAGCATTGTCACAACAGCAATGACGTGTGACCTAACCAAAGGGCATGGCTGTGAAGCTCCCAGATGCCTGGCCTCCAACCAGTGTTGTTATTAAATACGATGCATAGAAGGACATTGTTTAGGATTGAGTTTGTACATAACATCCAGCAAACCAGATCAAAATGGAGCTGGGATGAGCCACACAGCTGAACAGAAACTGAGAAGCGGAGAAGTCCCCCCCACCCCAAGACCAGATCGTCCCAACAGCAGGAGGGTCACAGCAGCTCACCAGAAAGAGTCCCTCCGAGCTGGCACCATAAGTAGCCTGGTCTGCTTTTCCCGGACTGATGTAAGCAGTTGCTGGTGCTCTGTCCTTGTTCCTGCTTGAGCTGTGTTACAAAGCCCGATGCTGCCAGGTTGGTGAATCGCCAATGAAAGTTGATTAGGTCTGTCAAGTACATCGGTTGAGATTTTGTTTGTTTAACTAGTGCCCTGATTAGTGAAATGACCCAGGTGAGAAAGGTGGAGACTTTGATGACATCATCAGGTGATGTCACCACGAAGCTATCTGATCCTATGTTGCTTTCTGAAACATATAGATTTATGCATCTGTTCTTCTAGAGCAGTGGTTCCCAGCCTTCCTAACGCTGCGATCCTTTAACACAGTTCCTCGTGTTGTGGTGACCCCAACCATAATATTATTTTGTTGTTACTTCATAACTGTAATTTTGCTACTGTTATGAATTGTAATATAAATATCTGGTATGCAAGATATTTGATATCGTCAGACCCACAGGTTGAGAACCTTTGTGTAGGGTCATAGCTGACAGTTCCCAGATGTGTATTGTGACCTAACAAGAAGAACAAAATGAAAACTATTAGTGTCAACACTTTCTAGCTCACCACTAGGGTCAGAAACTTTCCAGGAGGTGGCTACTTGATCACCCAGGCCCTGGAAGGAGGAAATAGCAGAGGAGAGCCCTGCACCAGCCCAAAGTAATCATACTTGTGTTGAGTTAGGTCACTGAGGTGTTGGGATTCTTTGTTACTGCAGCATAGCCCACCCAGCCCTGACTAATAACCCTTCATGAACCCAGATCTCCAGAACTTCCGTGCGGCCTGAACTGAGGTGTTTTCCTGTCATTCCTTCCTGTGATGTAGATGGTATGCTGGGTGCGGGGAAGCCATTCTGCCTCTCATGTGGATCTGAAGACCAGCTCTGAACCACCTCATGGGAGGCTGTAGTGAGCAGAATGGTTCCCTCCAGAAAGACCTGGAATCACTGAGGGGATGGAATCTCTCTAGATCCCTAAAGCATTAACCTGGATCAGCTATGTGGGCCTCAGTGGCCCAGTGACAAGTGTATTTCTAAGTGTGAAGCAGAGAGGTGAGAGAGGTTTAACTTAAAGGCAGAGCAGTTTTGCCTAGCAAGCCTGAGGCCTTGGGTTTAGTCCTCAGCCATACACAAGAGTGACCCAGAAGCCATGGTGCCCGGGAGAAGGCCCTATGAATACAGAGTGTCTGGAGGGACGTAGCCCAGGAACAGCATCCATCAGCCTCCGGAGGAGTTCCAGGAAATGGAAGGAAGCCAGTGGCCCCCAAAGATGCTGTTGCAGTTGGTGTAGCCCCGTGAGACCTTGATTTCAGGAGCATGGGAGGATAGTTTCTGTCACGACCCTCCAAGAACTCCCACCTTCCAGACTTTGGGAGGGAAGGGTGATTGTGAGTAGCTGTCTGGAAGAAACCAAATCATAAGGTAGGAGAGGGACAGGGTAGAGCATCTAGAGAAAAACTGGGGATGCAGACACCAGGAGGGGGGACCTGGCCACTACTCCAGCCTCAAACAGTAGCAGATCTGGGAGCCAGTGGAGCTGCGGTTTGAAGGGTGCATGGGTCACGAGCACAACCTTGAAAACCAAACTGACATTACTAATATTGGTAGCTGTACAGAGTGAAATAAAGAGTCCATAGTTTCAACATGGCCCAAACAGAGTAATTTTCATTTGTATTTATGATTTGACCACACCCACAAATACACATGGGAAGGCTTGCATAGACAGCCGTGTGTGTGTGTGTGTGTGTGTGTGTGTGTGTGTGTGTGGTGTGCACATGCATACCTAAGCAAAGAAAGCAAAATATGAGAAAGTTATGAGTGGATTCATAAGTTTGTTTTATGTGTTTCTATTGGAGTTGCATCATTGCTTAATAAAGAAGATCTTGAAAACACAGACAGTGGGGTTAATATAAGAGTGCTGAGGGAGGGAGAAGAGGGATAAAAATGAGGGTTGAGGAAGGCGTGGGACCAGCTCTGTGCACAACACCAGAAGCATGGGAAAGCATCACTTAGGAAGGCACTGTAGAGCTTCGCAATGGGGCCCCCTGCTGGGCAGGGTTGGGCAGCAAAGCAACAGGGTAAAGCAGGGTCGAGCATGGAATCCGACCTCTCTGAGGATGTGGGAATTGGTTCAGGAGAGCACAGCAGACGGTCAGGACAGGTGGGCTTTGCTCTAGGGAGCGTGTAGTGTGCAGCAGCCAGTGGAGAGCCCTTGGGAGTTAGGCAGAGGTGTTGAATCCTGAAGGTAGCGCCAGTCTGTACTTGAGCAAAGTGGGACCTGGACTGGAGCAAGCAGGAATGGTGGTCGGGAAGCTAGGGAGAACACACCTACTGTGTGCTTTGTTCTTTCATTTCTTTCCCCATATCTGGAACTGTGAGGCTGTGCTCTGACCCCAGACTGCCCTCTGTGAGCCACGTGGAGGGAGACCACTGACCTGCCCGAGTATTGGCACCCAAATTCTTGATGGTCATTCGGAGAGATCTGGAACAACTTGGACAGGGTTTGTGACATTGGGTTTTGTGGCACTCCTGTGAGAGGCCTGAGGACACTTTGCTAGCTAGGAATTTGCCCTCAGATGACCTTTGCCAACCCCTCGCTTAACCACATTGCTCTTTCCCTGGCAGCTGCAGGAGGTACAGCTGTCCCAGCCAGGACGGCGGGGTGGGAGTGGAGGGCAGTGGACTGGCTGTAAGGACATTCCCTTGCATTGAGAGTTGAGAATCCCAGAAAGTGTGTGTCTTGGCAGAAATAGGATGCAGACCACATGGGTATTAAGTGTCACTTGCTAGGCACAGTTCAGCCTAGAGACCCTTTGACTTTGGGAAGCAGTGTTTTGAGTTCTACCTTGCTGCCTATGGCTTGGGGACCCCGGTACTAGTCAGCAGCTCTGGGGTCTCAACACTAATGCCCCCTTCTGTACCCCTGGGTTAGTTCCTCAGCTTGTTGCTATGCATACTACCTGAAGAAAAGCAATGTAAGCTTAGGAAGCGGGACCCATTTTGTCACGTGGTTTAAGAAAAGATCAATCAATCATTGTAGGAAGGCAGGATGGCGAGAGCAGGAGGCAGCCAGTCACATTACACCAACAGTCAGGCGGCCAAGAGAGGAGAGGTGTACTCAGCTCACTTTCCCAGGCCTCAGCCTATGGCATGGTGCTCCCCACATCCATGGTGTCTTCATTCCACTGATGATTAACTCAGGAAACACCCACATAGCTGCATCCAGAGGCATGTCTCCCAGGCCGTTCTAATTGTCTCCCAGGTGATTCTAATTGTCTCCCAGGTGATTCTAATTGTCTCCTATGCAATTCTAAATGTCTCCTGGGTGAGTCTAAATATCTCCCAGGTGATTCTTAATGTCTCCTAGGTGATTCTAATTGGCTCCTACATAATTCTAAATGTCTCCTGGGTGATTCTCAGTGTCTCCTGGGTGATTCTCAGTGTCTCCTAGGTGATTCTAATTGTCTCCTAGGTGATTACAAATCCAGCAAGGTTGACAATGAAGATTAAGGTTTATGAGCCCACCCTTGTAACCTTGATACCAAGCATTTCTTTAAATCAGAGCAGTTACTTACTAGTTGCCACTCTGGGCCTTAACCTACATCACCAGCCATGGTTGAAGCTTCACTGTGTGAGCACATCTCTTGTTGAACTAGCATATTGATTAGTCAGCCACTAACAAATAGATGTGGCACACGCTTTAACCCCAGGACTCAGGAAGCAGAGGCAGGCAGATCTCTGAGTTCAAGGACAGCCTGGTCTACAGAATGAGTTCCAGGACAGCCAGCACTACACAGAGAAACCTTTTCTTGGAAAACAAAGACAAAACAAACAAACAAACAAAAAAAAAAACACTAAAGGCTAAATGCTATTATGCATTATGAGGGTATTATAAACTATTATCAGTTATTTTCTGTTGCTGTGATGAAACACCATGACCAGGGCAACTCATAGGATGCAGAGTTTGCGTAGGCTTATGGTTCCAGAGGGATAGAGTCCATCACGGCAGGGAAGATGGTGGCAAGCAGCACGCTTGGCAGCAGGATCAGGAAGTGGCACGATCACATCTTCCACAGTAAATACAGAAGTGCATGCTGCAAGAGGCTATCAACTCAACACCCGCTGCCAGTGAGGTGCTCCTCCAGCAAGCCTCTACTGCCCAAAGGCTCCACAGTCCCCCCAATCAGCTCCACAACTGGGGACCAAGCATCCAAGGACCTGAGCCTAGGGCACCTTTCTCATTCAAACCACCACATGTCATATGTCACACACAGAGACCACATGCACCACACATATTACTATATACAAAACCACATATACATATCACACACCACACACACATGCATACACTCACACACACACACACGTGCATGCACAACAGTTGCAATAAGGAACAGACTGGGTTCTTCACCTATCATAGCTCTCCCTCAGGAATAAAGTCCCCCAGGACAGAACGTGTGTCCTCTCCATCGGTCCTTATGTGGACCAGGTACCCATAGACCCTCAGGGGTGGTGTGGCAAATACTGGGGCTCCGAACAAAGGGTCTTCTCTTATTTAGTTGAGACTCTTTTGACCTTTCAACACCTCTAGGGACAAGGAAGCAGGTTGAGTGAGGGCAGTGAGCAGGTGCCAGCATGACTGAATAGACCCATAGGTGGCAACCTTTCCCCTCTAGCTCCCCAATACTCCTTAACAGTAGATCTGTAACTTACACTTTGTTCGGAGAACCATGACAGAATTTATATGAGCAGTCCACACAGCCAGTGTTGAGCAGAGGAACTGGGAAAGAGCCACTATAGGAAGGGAGGTTGCAGGCTGTGCCCTGAACACCACCTTGGGGACCTGGAGTCTCAATATCCCAGACCTCAGGTAGGATCAAGACCAGACCCAGGCAGTGGCCAGCAATATGATGGACCAGAGCCAGTCAGGCGACACCCTGAATGCGGAAGAAACATATTGGTAAGCTGAAACAGCATCTGGTAAAGTGGCTTTGGTTGTGCAGGTCTGTAACCCCAGTGCTCCATAATCGAAGGCCAGCTAGAGATACATTGTGGCTTTGAGACCAGTCTGGCTACATAGTGAGACCTAGCTCAAAAAGCTAAAGGCTAGAAGCTGGAGAGATGGCTCCATAGTCGAGAAAACATATTGCTCTTGAAGAGGACAATAGTTCGATTTCCAGCACCCAATAAGTGGGTCACAGCCAACTGTGGCTTCTGCAGTCACCTACACACACACACACACACACACACACACACAAACACACACACGCACATAACCACACGCAAATACATAATTAAAAACACAATATGCTTTTAATCCCAGCACTTGGGAGGCAGAAGCAGGCTGATCTCTGTGAATTTGAGGCCAGCCTGGTCTACAGAGTGAATTCTGGAACAGATAATAATAATAATAATAATAATAATAATAATAATAAGCTGAAGAGATTGCTCAGTGGTTAAGAGCACTGACTTTTCTTCCAGAGTTCAATTCCCAGCAACCACATGGTGGTTCATAACCACCTGTAATAAGATCTGGTGCCCTCTTCTGGTCTACAGGAATATAGGAAGAACACTATATAGTATACATAATAAATAGATCTTTAAAAAAATAATCCTTTTTTAAAATCCCAACACAAGAGAAATTAATAAATAAAAAGTGTGTGGTGGTGGCACCCAAATCAGTCCTTCTCTTTTATACTTTTCTTAATTAACCAACAGTTTTACATAAAAAGGTTTTCTGTTTATAATCAGATCACCGCAGGGAACCAGAGTTTTGTTGTTCACCCGGCAGCTGCTGTCCCTGAGGTGGCCTTTGGTCTCATGAGACCAGAGCCCTCTCCTGATAATCTCACAAGGTTGCCTCCAGTCCTCTCATCTCAGGCCTCTTTCTGACAACCACAGCTGCCCTCCCTGTCCTTCGAGGGTTTTCCAGAAACTCTTTGCCACAGTTCCTTGGCAGGAGAGTATGGCATCACATGGCCAGTGACTGGTGCCTTCTGACTCATGGAATGGAAAGAAACGACACACAGAAACACACAGGGCCTCTGTTGCCAGCCAGGGTGACCACACGGAGTGGGAGGTGATTCATCCGAGCCTGGCATGGGCACTCGCGTACAATCGCCTGGAGCTGAGCAACACTTCAGTGACACATGGGTATCTCTGTCCCAGGGCAGACCCAGCCCCTCCTAGGAGACACACAAGGGGCCCTCTGCCTCTGCCTCAGGGGCTGACAGGTGGCTGGGGAGGCTCTAGGGCAGCGCTGGGGACAGGTAATCAGGGTGGGAGGATTTGGAGACGAGGTTGAGTGTGGCCAAGCTCCTCTGCTCAATGCTCCATGCCTCACCCAGGGCTCCCGCACAGGGGAGACCATGCATCTCACCATCTCGGAAGGAACAGGATAAGCTGCTTACACAGTCCTTACCAAGGCCAAGTGCAGAGGGAACAGAACACCCCGGACAAGCACAACCCTAGTTCATGCCACCAGCAGGCAGCGACAGTGCCAACAAATCCATTTTATAGATTAGAAAATCTTACCCGGAAATGTAAAGTAGGTTGTCCCAGGTGGCACAGCCATGAGTGAGAAGTCTCAGCTGTTGTCTGGTTCATCTCAGCTGTAACCATCTGTCTACAGTGCTCCATCCAAGGCCCGAGCCGCCCCTCGCATCCGCGTCTCTCTACAGTGCTCCATCCAAGGCCCGAGCCGCCCCTCGCATCCGCGTCTCTCTACAGTGCTCCATCCAAGGCCCGAGCCGCCCCTCGCATCTGCGTCTCTCTACAGTGCTCCATCCAAGGCCCGTGAGCCATCTCTCAGTCCTGTGATAGCTTTAATTGTCAAAATGATTCAAGCTGGACTAACATGGAAAGAGAATCTCAGTGGAGCATTATCTGGATCTGGTTGGCTTTTGGGGATTGTCTTGAGCACCTTAGTGGAGGTAAAAGCCCCACCTACCATGGGAACCCTTGGCAGAGTGTCCTGGACTGTATAAGCGTAGAGGCAAGCTGAGCAGTAGTCTGTGTGAATTCATTCTCTTCATGGCTGTTAGTACTTCACCTTCCTGCCTTGGCCTTCCCACAGGGATTATCTGTAGCCTGGAGTTGAGAACTAAGACAAGCCATTCCCCTAAGTAGTTTTTGGTCAGGGTTTCTAATCACAGCAACAGAATGAAACACAGACAAAGAGGTTGGATATTTGCCATGGTCACACAGATAGTCTGTGGTGATGTGGGCCCTCACCCAAGTCGGCCTGGTGGCTAAGTCCAGTCCCTATGGTTTCCATGGCGTCTGTGTTTATGCTGCTTCTAGGAACTGCAGTCCTCTTTTCTAAGTTGGATTCCCGTGGTTTGCTGATGTGGGATTTCCTTCTGTATGCTGTGAATACCATTGGTTAATAAAGAAGCTTTCTTGGGCCTGTGCAGGGCAGAAGAGAGCTAGGCAGGGAAAACTAAACTGAACTCTGGGAGAAAAAAGACGGATTCAGGGAGAAGCCATGTATCCTCTGCTGGGGACAGATGCGCTGGAAACTTGCTGGTAAGCCACAGCCATGTGGCAATATACAGATTAATAGAAATGAGTTAACCAAAGATTTAAGAGCTAGCTTAGCAATATGCTTAAGTGATTGACCAAGCAGTGATTTAAGTGATATAGTTTCTGTGTTATTATTTCATGGTCTGGGCAGCTGGGAACAAACAAGCAGCCTTCTGCCAATAGATTGGATTGTTTAGTGTTTTATTAGCTGCATATGGTTGTTTTCCCAAACCTGGCATATGCTGAGCTGTAGGAGAAAGGTCTCATGAGGATCAGAGGAATTCAAGAAGGTCAGCGAAGCCCAGTGCACAGGACAGGTGGGCTGGGTGAAGGTGTAGCCCAGACATTTTCCATGAGGTCACAGAGGTGTTGCAAACTGGCTTCAGATAGCTATGGGTCTCTATTCCTTCTCCTTCCTCCTCCCTGTCCTTCCCCTCCCTCATCCATCTTCTCTCTCCTCTCCTTCCCTCCTCCCACTCCTGCCCCTTCTGAAACAAGGTTTCATGCAGTCTGGCCTAAAATTTATTAGGCCATAAAAGATTACCTTGAACTGTTGATCCTCCTGCCTCTACCTCCCAAGGACTGGGATTGCAGGTGTGTGTTACACCTAGGGCCTTACACATGTTAGGTATCAGAACAGAATAAATAATCTTGGTGTTACACAAAGGAATACAGAAGCAAAGTAAATGTATCCTGGTAACATAGTTCTTTCTTTTTTAAATTTTAAATATTTGTTTATTATGTATACAGTATTCTGCCTGCATGTATGCCTGAAGGCTAGAAGAGGGCACCAGATCTCATTACAAATGGTTGTGAGCCACCATGTTGTTGTTGGGAATTGAACTCAGGACCACTGGAAGAGTAGTCAGTGCTTAACCTTTGAGCCATCTCTCCAACCCATAATTTTTTTTAATTTTAAATTATTTTTTAAAACTTATTTTTAGGTGTATAGGTGTTTTGCCTGCTTGTATGTGTGTGCTTGGTGCCTGTGGAGTCCAGAAGAGGATGCTGATTCCCCTGGGTCTGGTGTTACAGACAGTTGGGAATGACCTGTGGGAATTGAGCCAAAGTAAGAGCAACAAATGCTCTTAATCACTGAGCCATCTCTACAGCCCCAAGGATTTTTGTTAAAAGAATATGCCAGAACCCAACAATAGCAAACTTATTGAGGCCAAAATGACTCCTGACTTTTATCCCTAACATGGTTGATGGTTGGTGACTGTCTCATCCCATTGCTGGGAGCTCAACTTCACAAGCTAACAGGATTGGCTAATTGATAAAAGAAGGAAGGAGAAGGTTCAATAAATGACCCCTTAGTTGGCTAACTACCTTTGTTTAACAAAACAAGTTTCTCATATAAGTAAGCATTATACTAACTGGTATACACACACACATATACACCACACACACACACCACACATACACACACCACATACACACACACCACACACACATAGACACACCACACACACACCACACATACCACACACACATACGCACACCACACACACCACACATATACACACCACACACCACACACATACACACACACCACATAGATACAACACACACCACACACACACACACCACACACATACACACACCACACACACATACACACACCACATAGACACAACACCACACACACACACACACACACACACACACACAACCACCTTCACTCCAAAGGAGATAGCAAGGCAACTTATCCTCTGCTCTTCAGGTTATTTCATGTTGCTCAGTCCCTGTGCCAAGATCACCTCTCCATACCCTTTCCACAACCTCCCACGTCCCAGGAAATGCCCTCCCAGCTTTAAGGTCCATCGATCCCAGCTCAACTCCATGCCATCCAGAACTCCAGGAAGACAGTTCTGTGGCATTGCACAGACGTGCCTGCCAGCAGAAGGTCGTGGTCCACTTCCTTGCTTTCTGCTGGGTTTCGTGTCTTCCTGCTGGCTCTGGCAGAAGGGAGGTGGGAGAGGGGGACTGGTGAGATAGTGTGGAGCCCTCAGAGGAGCAGTGGAAAAAGCATTGACTGAGGTTTTCTATCCCTCCCAGTCCTGCAGTCATTCAGTCCCAAAGAAACACACAGAGTCTACATCCTGCCTGGTTGCCCTGCCTATACTTCCTGCCTGGCTACTGACCAGTCGCATTTTATTAAAATAATACAAATGGCAGGATACAAGACCATTGTCCCACAGCACTTCCCCCCCTTCTTTTTTCAAAACAAGAACTCTGAATCTAATCTCCTTTGTTTAGCTTTTTTCCTGACCATTATCCATAACAACTTGTAACTAACACTCTAAACAAAGACAAACATCCATAATCCATTTTGGGGGGAATGTGGGTGTAGTTTTCTGGGCTACTTCCTGCTGATTGAGGATGCTGATCATCTTATGGGGACCTAAAGAAAACTGAGGATTATGGTTAAGTCTTGACTGGAATATTCTACAAGACTTGATCACCTCAGCCAGGAGTCTTGAGCCTGCTCTGGATATAGAACTCAGCCATCTGGGTCACCTGCTTCTATTGGAGATTTCTCAGGGGGTCTTCCTTGATCAAACCTGATTTTTCTTAACCCAGAATGAATCCACAGCCTCTCATTTCTTGTAGAAACAAAAGCAAAACCTCTTATCCAAAGTAACATACCTTTTGACTTAAATTTTGTAGACAAGGAATTTTCAAAATATATATATTGGATTAATCCAGCAGCATTTATAATCAAATGTCTTGTAACAGCTTTTACTCTTTCCTCAGCCATCAAACAATTTAAGACAACACAATAACATTCAATATCCAGACTCTCTGTGTATTTTCCATCTTTGCATGACCTTATTTTAAACTCTATTTTTTTCTTTTTCTTTTTAATTTTTGTTTTTTTGAGACAGGGTTTCTCTGTGTATCTTTGGCTTTCCTGGAACTCACTCTATGGACCAGGCTGTCCTTGAACTCACAGAGATCTGCCTGCCTTTGCCTCCCAAGTGCTGGGATAAAGGTGTGTGCCACCACACCCTTCTCTCTCTCTCTCTCTCTCTCTCTCTCTCTCTCTCTCTCTCTCTCTCTCTCTCAAAGGACTTTATCCTTTTTCTTTTCTCTCCCAAGCCTACATATATTTTTTAACACACTGTAAAACGTTTAGAGGCTTTTTTTTGTCTGAATCTATCTTTACTGTATATCTCTCTTTTTCTGACCACATGAGTCTTTAATTTGCTAAGTAATATGGCTAGGATTAAAGCCATGGCTTTGATGACTGTATCCACCCCATTCCTTAGCTTTCTAAGAATCTACCTTCATGGCAGAGGTACTGGTGGGAGCCATGTTTATTGTCACAACTCTGTGGAGTTTCAAGGTCCCTGCCACTGCCAAGAAGCATGCCGTCAGCTATTCATAAGCACCATTTAAGTGTTTTGTGGTGGTGGGGGCTCTTAAAAGGGCTGCAAGGTTTTTGCAGCTAAAGCTGAGTCAGGAAGCCTCTCTTAAATAAGACACTTGCCTCTTGCAAATAGAGCCCACCTGAGAAAATGTTGCTACCATGAAGCGATGCTTAACTCTGTTCTTTTGTGTCTAGAATTACTTTCCAAACTCTCTCAGGTTTTAAGTGGATTTAGTTGTCCACGTTAGTGCCATTTGTTGCCTGAGGTTTCTGTCCTGCCCAGTCCCACAGCCTTTCAGTCCCAAAGAAACGCACAGAGTCTACATTAATCATAAACTGGTTCGCCTAGTAGCTCAGGCTTCTTATTAACTCTTACATCCTACATCAACCCATAATTCTTGTCTGTGTCAGCCATGTGGCTTGCTACCTTTTATCAGTGAGGCATTCTCTTCTTGCTTCCTCTGTGTCTGGGTTATGACTGCAGACTCACCGTTTCCTCTTCCCAGAATTCTTCTGTTCTCATCCCCCCCAACACCTGTACTTCCTGCCTGGTCACCTCGCCTATACTTCCTGCCTGGCTACCGCCCAATCATGATTTTATTGAAATAACACAAGTGACAAGATACAAGACCATTGTCCCACAGCAAGGAAGAAACTGCCTGTCCCAAGCTCCCTGTGGACTCTGCAAGCTTGTTCTTACACACCTTGCAGGCCACCCTCCTGCCCTGTCCAGCTCCTCACCTGCCTCTTTCCTATCTCCTAGGGGACATTTTCTAACCCAGCACTCATGAGTTCCAAGGTCTGGAAGGCACCCAGTCTGGGCCTCGTGCTCAGCCAACCATCCCAGGTTAAGCAGCCCATGCTGGCTTTGCTTCCCCTGGAGGAAACCTGGATCACGCCCTGCCCTGGATTAAGCCCGTGGCTTGGCAGAAGTATGGAGGGTGAATGAAAAACCCAGTGTTGTGCCCACCAGAAAACCCAGCTTTTCCTGGAGCCATTCATCCCGAGTGTCCCATTCCATTCCCAACAATCCCTCAATGCCCATCCAGGGCAGAGTGGAAGTTAGTCACTGAGCGAACTCTGTTCGCGACTGACCCAATGGCCATCCAGCTTCCTTCAGACTCTGCTCAGAGGACCAGTCGGGGACCTGTGAAGCACTGGAGGCTGGATGGAGCCAGAACCAAGGCAGTACTGGGTGCCCCCAGCACACTGACAGCTTTAGAGTATGGCCCCATCAGAGGCTGGGGTGGTGCCTCCATGTATATAGGGGAAGAAACTAAGTCCTCCCTCAAGGGGCCCAGGGCTTGCAAGTGGGAGCCAGGTCACAGATACCTGGTGTGTAGGAAGCACCTGCATCTCCATGCTCTGATATCAGGCCTGGGCAGTGTCAGGGGCTCCAGTCTCTCAGCCCGCCCATGTGGCTCCCTTGAACACTGACAGCCCTGAACACCCCTAGCGCACTGCCTTCCCCACTGCCCACTGCCAGTCAGTAGGCAGAGGGCTCAGACAACAGACCCTTAAGGGCAAGAGAGCAAGAGAGGCTCCTTCCCCAGGTGCAAGACACACACACACACACACACACACCACTACCACCACCACCACCACACACAATACACACTGCACACACACACGACAGTGGACATGGTGAGGTTTTGACTGCTGAAGGCTGCAGGTTCTCTATAGCCCAAGGTTTCTTTCTCTCAGAGGTTACAGAGGTAGCTTCTCACCCGCATGCCTGAGTCACCTGAGGGACCTCTGCTCACTGCAGTTTGAAACCCATGCCCTAGTTCTTCCCCGCGTCGGGTACCCGCGCCCCCCCGTCGGGTACCCCCGCCCCCCTGTCGGGTACCCCCGCCCCACCCGTCAGGTACCCCGCCCCACTGTCGGGTACCCCCGCCCCACCCGTCAGGTACCCCCGCCCCACTGTCGGGTACCCCCGCTCCCACGTCGGGTACCCCCGACCCCCGTCAGGTACCCGCGCTCCCCCCGTCGGGTACCCCCGCCCCCCTGTCGGGTACCCCCGCCCCACCCGTCAGGTACCCCCGCCCCCCTGTCGGGTACCCCCGCCTGCCTTGGGGAGGCTTGTATGGGCCTAGCAGTCCTTCAAACCCGACTTGAGGCAGCCACCCTGACAAAACTGGAGCACACTGATTGCATAGACTAGCAGGGAGTGAGCCCCCTGTATCTGTTGTCTTCCCCTCCACCAGGCACTGGGGTTACCTGTGTCTGTGTGCATGGGTGCTGAGGTACCAACTCAGGTCCCTGTGTCTGCAGAGCTAGGTTTTCATCCACTGAGCATTTCCTTGGCCACAGGTTTTTCTTTCTTCACTGTAACTTTCCTGATAAACTGGAACTTAGAGTAAACACACTGGGGGCCTGTGATAGGCAGCACGCCAAGTGAAAAGCCACTCAGCTCATGGCTGGGGATGGGGAAATATCTCACAGTCCCTTTAAGGACATGCCCCCAAGGACCTGAAGATTCTCAGAAGTTCCACGGTTCTCCAGTAGTTTCCACAGACTGTGTTCTAACCTTCCGACGTATCAGCCCTGGGTCCTAAAATCCAAACCATGGCAGCCACCTTTGAAAAACCTGCCAGCTGAGCCCTCCTGGCCACACCAGAAACTGTTGAGCCCTCTGTCAGGCCCTCTGCCCTCACAGGAGGCTCAAGAGGACACTTGCTGGGTTGAAAGGGGAGGTTGAGGTGCTTGCCGTCCCCATGTCTACCTAGGTGTGGCACAGGCCACTGTGACCCAGACTGAGAGCCAACTTACCTAACTCACAGATCAACTCCTATGAGAAAACCAGATTCAGCCATGAACCAATGCAGGAAG
Source organism: Ondatra zibethicus (assembly GCA_004026605.1). Classification (NCBI taxonomy): domain Eukaryota; kingdom Metazoa; phylum Chordata; class Mammalia; order Rodentia; family Cricetidae; genus Ondatra; species Ondatra zibethicus. Next base: position 8,819 of record PVIU01001096.1, on the reverse strand, counting down.
ATTACCAAGGTCAGAGCTAAGGCAGGATCCCAGCCCAGAGCCCACAGTGGCTGCTCTGCCTGGCTCAAGGCTTTGGTGGCACCGGCTCCCCCGAACCCCCCCAGCAGCCCCTCACTCACTCTCATTTGTGCCTTCCCCATAATGCCAGTTCCGGTAAGACCAACACACCCCAGGCAGCCATCCCGGGTGCTCACAGTTGCCGTAGGTATAAGTTCACCTACTTCTGACTCACTTGTCAGAAGTTACCTGTAATCCCCTCCCAGTCAACCCTAGACCCCCTCCTCTGGGGTCATTCAAAGATTTGCAAAAAAGAACTAGAGAAGCTCAGCACATGTGGACGGGCACGGATCAGCGTGCACCCTGCACTGGCATGGATCAGCGTGCGCCCTGCACGTGTGGACTGGCATGGATCAGCGTGCGCCCTGCACGTGTGGACGGGCATGGATCACTGTGTGCTCTGCTTCCTTTGCCTTAGTTCTTTCAAAACATCTGTTCACGCTGTGTGTGTGTGTGGTGGTGCATGCTGTAGTCCAAGTGTGTGGAGGTCAGAGGACGACGTTCAGAAGACGATCCTCATCGTCCACCCTGTTTTGAGGCAGAGTCTCTCTGTACCGCCAGGTGACTTTCCTGTCCGTGCTTGCATCTTGCCACAGGAGCACTGGGATGACAGATGCGTGTCACCGTACCTGGTGCTTCAGGTGGGTTCTGTGGGCTGAACTTGAATCATCAGGTTCATGCCTTTGCCCACTGAGCCATCTCCCTGTTTCTGCCATGATACCAGAAATATGGATCTGTTCTGTCATCTACTGAACATCCTGGTTTGGGGCTTTTGTGCCTTTTGTTGATTTTGCTGCTTAAAATGTCTACCAGGTTTAGCATTCCTCACATAAGAAACAGGCATGACGTGTCACATGGAAAAATCCCAAGTGCGGGGTGAGCTCCATTCGGGCATGACCTCAAGTTTACTGTTGATGGATCAACAGCATACAGTAAATAAGGTGCCTTCAGACAGAAGCACGTGTCAAAGGCCACATGTCGGTGGGAAGGTTGTGTCGTGGGGACCTAGCCTGTGTCCTCCCGAGAGCAATGCTTCCATCGTCACAGCAGATTCCTGACTGTGACTATAGTTAGCACGCCGAGACCTCCCTGGACTTGGCGGATAAGAATCACCCCTCTTTGGCTCTGGGGCTGTGTTTCTTAATTTCACAGGTGACGCTGAGGCTGGTCCTGGAGTAGGACCCCTGCGTGCCACGCCTCAGAGTAGTCAGGCCGAGCCTGCAGGGTGGAGCTCCTAGAACATGACTGGGCACCACGAGACAATGTGTGCTGTGAAGCTCTGCTATGAGCACAGGGCCAGCAGCTTTAGGGACCTGGAGACCCTGTGTGTCCTTGAACAAGTCACCTAACCTCAAAAGCCTCAGTTTCCCCACCTGCCTCATAAGGCAGCAGTGTGCACAGTGGGCTGTTGCTTGGATATCCAGGCATGTCTGTGTACGGGGACCCTAGAGCTCCGCGGATACCAGAGACTGACTAATGTATCTTATGAGGAAGAACTCGCCACGAGAGAGACAGTGGGTGGATTTGATTCGGGGCAGCAGGCACCTACCCTGGGAGGGGCTGGAGGACGTGGAAGGCCGCTGGTGTTGGCCTCTGATCTGGAACATGTAGGTTTGTGCCTCAGGAAGCTACTGGAAAAGCTTGCTCAAGAATCTTGGTGAGACCTAAGAATGAAAGAGCACATGGCATAGGAAGTGACATCCGGCCCGAGGGACAGGCCTGAGAGGGACAGGCCTCATGTGGTCACACTGCCTGGCAGCATCCCGTCCCCACACCTCAGATCCTGAGAGGAGAGCCTCATGTGGTCGCGCTGCCTGGCAGCGTCTGTCCCCATGCCTTAGATCTGGAGGGCAAGCATGGTTGCTGCAGATGCCATCTCAAACAGCAGAGTGAGGCGGGTTGGACACTTCCTGAGACACCCTCAAGGGACTCAGGGACCCTGCGTGGAGGCTGCAGCTGGTACACACTGAGGAAGATGGTTTGTACCATTTCCCTGTTTGTCTCCCACCTGCTCAGATAGGTCTGTTCAGAGGTCAAGTCCCTGATTCTTGAGATTGGCAGAGCTAGTCTCTACCAAATAATTTGAGAACGGTGCAGGAAGAGCCAGACCAACAGGATGTTTTACACCAGTCCTCTCAGACACACCTTGGCAGAGCAGCACGCACCGTGAACCAACCAGGATCTGGCAGGTCTGTGTGTCCTGCCTCTGCAGGGCTCTGGTGAATACCTGGGACGGGAAGAAACATGCTTGAACTGGTGTCCTCTCTCACAACTTTACACGCATTGTAAGCCAGCTAGCATGCTCTCCCAAGCCAGGCTTCCCTGAAATATAACCCCCTGTAATATAAACCCAACGGAATTATATTTCATTCAGTGTCTCTCTTCGCTTTGGATGGAGAAACTGGGATTTTTCTCCCTTATTCATAAAAGGCAAGATATGGAAACAACCCAACGTCTATCAACAGGCGATAGATGAAGAAAACGTGGCATTCAAGCACAACGGAATATTATTGAGCCTTTAGAAGGTGGGGGTGCTCCTGTCGGCTGCAAAGCATGGAAAGAGGAGCCTGAAGGCTTCGTGCTGGTGAAAGAGACGGCCACTGTGTGAGGCCACACATATGAGGTATCTGCAGTAGTTAAACCTTAGAAACAGAGAGCACACCGGTGGGTGCCCAGGGTTAGGATGGGAAGTAGAAACAAATAGGAAAAGTATTTTTGTTACAAAAAAGAGGCAGGTTCTGGGAGATTTGTGGTACAGTATAATGCCTCCCGTGAACAACACAGTGTGTGCTGGGTGCCGTGGTGCACACCTTCAGTCCTGGCACTACAGATGTGGAGGTGGAGAGGCAGGAATTCAAGGTCACCATTGGCTACAAGGTCACCATTGGCTACGTGTTGAGTTCAAGGGCAGCCTGGGCTACATGAGACCTTGCATCAGAAACCAAAACAACATGATATCGTGATGTTCCTTATGCCGACGGTTCCCCCACTGTGCTTCACACACAGAGACCCACCAAAGGCCATGAACATATTTGGGGAGCAACAAGTGGATTGTGGGAATGATGTCATAGGTGGGGTGGTTAGTACCATCAACCCGACAGGACACAGATCTCTGGGCATTTCTGTGGGGTAGCTGAGGTGCAAGGACACCCTAAAATGTCCCCAAACACAGGAATCCGGGCCCTAGCTCTGTTGCACACTGAACCTTCTCTGTGCCTTGACTCCTCACTGAGAAATGGAGACAGTGTCAGCCTCGCAGGGTCCTCAGGACCAAAGTCACCCATGTATGTCAGGCTGGCCCAGTCACTCGTGAGTCAACTCAGCTATTACTGTAGTCGCTATCTCACTGCTGACGTGGGCAGCACGTCAGCCTCCTGACCCAGGATCTGCTGTTCTTTCCAACACGTCACTCTGAGACGGCAAACCCTCGTGCCTCTGCGGCCAGATGGCGACCAGTAAAGCCACCAACCACCCTTGGGACCCTTTCATCAAAACCTGTGGAACAGGGACCAGCACCTGGGAGCCAAGAGCAGATTTAGTCCTGGGAACAAGGATCCGGCAGTGCGGCGTCCAGGTCCTTTGCCGAGCCACCCGGCTGCTCCTGTTAGCAGTTCGTTTTGGAAATACTGAGAACCAAAAATAGAACTTCTAAGCAAAGCTTAATCCTCCTGGCTTTGAAGACAGCTGCTGGGGCGACTGCAGCCCGGCCACCAGAGGGCACTGTTGCCTGTGCAGGTGCTGGACGGTGGGCTATAGCGGGCCATAGTAGGCCATGGTGGCCGGCAGTTCCCTGGGAAAACCTAGAGCAGAAGCAACTGCCACCCCAGCATCCCGGTTCTATGCTGCGGCCCCCCGCAGACCAGCCCCTCCTGGTCCTAGGAAAACCACTCGGCAACTCAGCCCATTGCTCTCCCAGCTCATGGCGGGACTGGTTCCTGTATGTTCTTGTCCTAGATTCTTCCAGGATCCACCCCAGGACCTAGCCCAGGCCTGACTGCCTACTAAGTGTGAAATACACATCTAGGTGTTCAACAGATGAATGTGTAGTTGACGAATTGTGAGCAGCATCCAAGAATGGTGTTAACAGTTTTAAACATCCAATTAGCTTCAACGAGCCCAGCAGCATCCCATCTACAAAACGGAAGATGCCCACGGGCCTATCAGAGTGCAGCTTTCATGAACCTATCAGGGAGCGGCTTTCAAGGGCAGAGAGAGCAGAGGAAGGAAACAAACAGTCCCATGCAGGTCGTTTTTAAACTTCTTTTCCTTCTAGGGAATCTCTAGGAATCTCTGCCCAGTGAGGTTCACCTGTTGTCTCTCTCATGCTTCTGTGAGGGGCAGATCTTAGGCCTCGGTCTGGTGATGTGGACTTAGCATTTGGGGCTCTGTTTTGGACTGTCCTGTTGGGACCCCAGCCCAGGAGCCTAGTATAAGTTAATGGACTTCCATGTATTTTCATTTCAAAAACACTTAGCTGTTTTTGTGTACGTGTGTATGATACATGTTTGTGTATGAGGTCATGTGTGCCACGGGTCAGAGGGGAACCTTGGGTGCTGTTTCTCCACCTTGATTTTGAGGCAGGGTCTCTCTTTTTGCCACTGTTCAGCGTACTCCAGGCCAGCTGGCCCCATGAACGTCCAGATTTTTCTGACTCCATCTCCCATTTGGAAGCAGGAGAGCTAGAATTACAGACATGTGCCACGTCCAGCTTTTTACAGGAATCCCAGGGGCCAGGGATCCAACTTAGGTCATCAGGTTTGCCAGCAGGCGCTGCTACCTTCTGAGCCACCTCCCAGCTCCATATTTTATTTAATGAAGAGAAGCTGCCTGAGTTTAGAGAAAGAGGAGCGTGTTGACCCAGAGGAGATTATGACCGAGTGTTAAGGAGAAAACCGTGGGTAAATAGAAAGGGAGAAGACAAGACAGGCTTGGGCAGGTAGACATTGTGTGAGTTTTGGGAGACACTTAGGAGGAGGCTCCCTAATGCTGAGACCAAACCTCTGTTTCAGGGTCCTAAGTGACAATACCAGGGATATGGGGAAGATGAGGCTCCTTCCCACCTGACTTCTACCTGGGCCTCACTGGGCCTCCAAGGTCATGTTGTCTTCTTACGTCTTTGAGGTGGCTTCTAGTTGCCACCATCAGCTGTGAGCTCCCCCTGATGGGCCCGGCTCCCATAGACTTCCTCTGAAGAGAGATGCCATGGGGCCCAGTAGCCCAAGTCTGTATCACAGTATTGGTCCAGCGAATCTCGCTCAGAGGACACCATCCACTTATCATAATATTGTTGACTAAAGGGTTAAACTAAGGAGGTGAGGGTGTCTCAAATGCCCTCCCTGCCCAGAATCCAGAGTCTCTGCCACTGGGGCCCCCACTCCCACCCAAGCTGTATCCTCACTGCCATTGCCCTGAGCTAGGACTCCAACAGAAGACTCCATCTTTGTATAGCAGATACAGAGATGCAGCCCATGTTGTTCGCATGGGCGGCTCAAGCACCGGCCGTCTACCGAGCTGCAGACTCAGACAGGCACATCAGGGTGAGTGGTGCTGAGCCAGAGCAGAACCGGGGATTTCAGGGCTATTTATGGCTACATCACCCTGGATTTGCCTAATCTCATCAGAGGAGTAAGAGATAACCAGAGCCAAGACATGCAACGAGCTTCTCATTACAGGAGGTGGCGTGGGAGAGCAGAGCCCCAGTGAGTCAGCGAGCCAGGCAGCTCCAGAGGAGCCACAGACCATCGGGTTCCCTGTGCGCGAACCCAGAGTTAACTCCAGGCTCTGCCTTGAGCCAGCTTGGCTCTCAGCTGCTGGCTCCCTTCCCGCAGGTGATACGAGAGTGCTGCTTTCTGGCCACAGCTGTTACCCTCCAGCCTTCCTCTTCTAGTAACCGCCGTGGTTCACAACCTACCCCCTCCCACTCCCCAGGACCTCCAGCACCTTAGGTGACACCCCCACACCCTCTATACATCCTAGACAGGAGCAAGGCAAGAACCAGGCTGTGTGCCCTGCTGGACGGCAGGGAAGGGCCTAGAGCCAGGGAACTGAAGACTTGAGCCAAGACTAAAGCATCAGAAGACTTGGGCTGCAAGATGGAGTCGCTGGCTGCTGACTGCTAACATCCTTCTGACACTCAGGTAGGTCTCCAGACACCAGGGCAGCTAGAAGTGGCCCTCAATGACCCTACAGGGAGGGGACAATGTGGCTACCCCAGGACTGACGGATGATCTGGCTCCAGGGAGTCCCCTCTGGGCTCCAGAGACCAGAAGAGGCAGCCCAGCTGGCTTCCTGGGCAGCCAAGATCACCAGCAAGGGCACTGTTTGTTTGCCTCCCAGAATGCCCAGGCTGGTTACCACTTGCTGCTGTGGTTGCCTGGGGAACTCTTGCTATTTTCATGCAGGCCCCGGATGATGAGCTGTGGAAACACTCTGGCGAGGCTGGTCTGAGAGGTGATACCCAAGTAGGCTCTGCCAGAGAGGAGAGCTTGGCAGGAAGAGAGGAGGCTCGGCTTTCACACACAGAGCGTGGTGGAGAGGGTGGCTGAGGAAGGCTGTGCCCAGAGAGAGGAGTACCAGCTCATTCATTCCCACATATTTACTTTCCCTTCTGTTCATAGGATCAAACATTCAAGGTTCTGGACTTTGTGCTAGGTAGCATGGATATGGCAAACCAAGTGAGAAGTATCCAGCCCCATGAGAAGCTGGAAACAAAATTCAACTTCAGTTCGTCAGGACCTGTGCCACCACAGGGCCACGCCAGGGTCTGAGAGGCTTCCCTGATGGTGTATCTAAGAGAGGATAGGGTTTTGCAGCCAGTGTGGACAACGGGGGCAGCATTGCGTGGGTTCAGAAGAGACGAGTGCAGCACTTCCAGAGTGGGTGTTCAATCCCGGGGCGAAACGGGAGCCAGGCCAGAACCGAGTCAGCAGGGAGGCTTTGGGAAGAAGTGTGCTGGGGCCACTGAAACTGTTGACCGAGGTTTCTGTCGCACCCAGTCCCGCAGTCATTCAGTCCCAAAGAAACACACAGAGGTCTACATTAATTATAAACTGGTTGGTCTATTAGCTCAGGCTTCTTAATAACTCTTTCTTACATTGTACATTAACCCATTATTCTTGTCTGTGCTAGCCATGTGGCTCGGTACCTAATATCAGTTAGGCCCTCTCGTCTTGTTTTCTCTGTGGCTGGGTGATGAATCTGTGGCTGCAGACTGAATCTTTCCTTTTCCCAGAATTCTCCTGTTCTTGTTGCCCCACCTATACTTCCTGCCTGGCTTCTGGCCAATCAGTGTTTTATTAAAATACAATTGACAGGGTACAGACCATTGTCCCACAGCATGAAACATTTGGGATGAGGCCCCGGGTAGCAAAAATGCAGCCCACGCCATTCTCTGGAGAGAGGCCAGTTTCCCCACTGCCCATGGGATGCAGGGAGGCTGCATGGAGCATCCGAGCCCTGAAGCTGCAGCGCCCTCCACCAGCAGAGCCAGGCTAAGGTTCGGGCTCAAGCTGGCACTTGCTCCAAACCCCAGTCTGCTGCCCCAACACTGGGCATGCGTGTAAATGCCTTCTGCCTGCCCGTGGCCATACCCTGCTGGAAGATGCCTGCTGGCCTGGAAGGTGGGGCTGGCATGCAGCAGAAGGGGGACAAATGTGGAGAAATGCAAATGTGGAGAAATGCAGCCCTCACAGGTGTCAGGAGCCAGCTGGGCACAATATACATCTGCCTCCCCCTAGACCTGAACCAGCATTGTGCTGTAATGGTTTTTGCCCTCATCATAACACAATAGGAAACCAAAGCCCCAAGATGCTAACTAGCCTCTCCAGAGCGGAAGTGATGAAGTTAGGATTCAAATGCACGCATGATTCTGAAACCCATGCCTAAAGGCCATGCACATCAGCTCCATGCCAGTGCTGAAGAGCCCAAGACAGAAAGGTACTGCCTCATGAGAACCTAAAGAGGTAACCACGGAGGGCACACATACAGTCACACAGAGACATTCACAGACACACGCAGACACACACACTCGGACAGACATCTGGTCACTATTGGACTTACCTGTGTGTTTTCAAGGCAGGGTTTTTCTGTGTAGACCTGGCTGTCCTAGAGCTCACTCTGTCCTAAACTCAGAGATCCACCTGTCCCTGCCTCCCGAGTGCTGGGATTAAAGGTGTGTGACATCACACCAGGCTGGACTTCTTTTATAAAGACTTCTACTTATTTTTATCTTCCGTGTGTCTGAGTGTTCGCGTTGATGCGTTTGTGTGCTCCATGTGCATGTCCAGTGCCCGTGGAGCCAAGAGAGGGAATCGGATCCACTGGAACTGGAGTCACAGATGGTTTGAGCTGTGTGACACGGGTGCTGGACACTGAACTCGGGTCCTCTGCAACAGCAAGTGCTCTTAACTGCTAAGGTGTCTCTCCCGCCCCTGTTGGTGGTGACTCCACGCTGCAGGCCCTTGTTCTCTGTCATGGTAAAGGAGCTGACTTTATGTCGCATGCCGGGGTGAGATCTGTGCTCCTACAGATGCCCGGAGTACAGAGGCGAGGGGACTGACCCCTGAGCGTGCAGAGGTTTGGCTAATAACTTCTCAAGTCACACCAGTCACCAGTCCTAGAGGTAGATGAGGCAGCCCCCAGAGATGAAGGTTAAACTTGTGGGGCTACCTAATCTTTCCACTCTCTCCTTCAGCCTTTTCTCCCGGATAACTAATCCAGCCCCCCCATCTTTCCCTCTTTCCCTCCCCTACTCCATCCCTTTC